>JAHLSL010013749.1:3733513-3905160 GCA_025920805.1 Petroica traversi
AAAGAAAGAAAGAAAGAAAGAAAGAAAGAAAGAAAGAAAGAAAGAAAGAAAGAAAGAAAGAAAGAAAGAAAGAAAGAAAGAAAGAAAGAAAGAAAGAAAGAAAGAAAGAAAGAAAATTTTTGTTGAGACGTCACGGCAGGGGACATGAAATTAGGCATGAGAAATATCCCCAGCTACACTGTGTTTCTTGTTTCTTCAGGAGTGCCTGCAACAAGCCTGCTTACTGTTACCCCAGAGGCAGTGCATACAATAATGCCCACATCTGGCAGCTTGATCACCGACTTGTGAACCCACAGGAAACCTTCCTCCAGCACCCACACTAGAACCCCCCTTCCAAGCTGCTTCTTAAAAGGCGATAACTTATGGGAGGACCTCACAGACCACACGTCCCCCAGCCCTACTCCTTAATCACAGCACAACTGTGACTGAGTTTGGCAGAAGACAAAGCTGTGGTAATTGCATTGGACATAACATCCACAACTTTAAAATAACTTTTTTCCATTTCTTTTGATTCCTTTCCATTCTACTAATAGCTTGTCATCAGGAGTAATCAAGTCAATTGAAATTTTTGTGCTATGGGATAATGCAAGCTTAGAAAAATAACTATTTTTCTTCTTTTCTTTCCTTGGTGGGAGGGGTGGAGGGAGTGACTATAAATCTAAAGAAGTTAAAGCACTTCTGGCATTCATAGTTAAGTTTTTATTCTTACTCCAGTTCAAACTAATAATTACAATGCTTAGAGAAGCTAAAGAATATAATTCCAAAATGTGAAAATTTTTTTGCCTATCTAGATTAAACTATCCCATAAATACCATTTTTATTCCTATTGCATACCATATGTTTTGTAAGGAAAAAAAAGCCTACAAAATGCAAAAAACAGCAGCAGGGGAAAAGGTATAAAAATAAGTAAGATAGAGTAATAAAATAAGATACAAAATAGGGATTAAAAGCACTGATTGCAGAAGTTGTAGAGTTAATTTTCCTGTTTCTCCCAACATTTTCACCTAGCCAAAAATATCCATCAGGCTTTCTGTTGTGATTCCATTAGTC
The DNA here is from genome assembly GCA_025920805.1 of Petroica traversi. Classification (NCBI taxonomy): domain Eukaryota; kingdom Metazoa; phylum Chordata; class Aves; order Passeriformes; family Petroicidae; genus Petroica; species Petroica traversi. Next base: position 3,734,564 of record JAHLSL010013749.1, read on the forward strand.
AAATATCCACAGTTAAACACATAAACTATCTGCCTGTCTGTGTCTGTGTTCAGTACAAGGTGACTTCTTTCTCAGCTCTTGCTCGGCTGTCAAGTTAATAAATATAATAAATATTTGAGGTAGGTGAGTATCTTGTCACCATTAATGATATATTCTTTAGAAAATATATGAAGTAAATAACTTAGTCCCAGTGATATAACAGGGCATGCATAGAATTTACTTTCAAATATCTCTTCAAGAGCTATATACTACCAAAAGTAGGCTCCACTGTTAAACTTTAAAGAAAATAGTTGTGCAGTCTCATTTTTATGGATCAAATTCAGTAGCCTACATTGGGCCTCCTAAAGTTTCTTTCTATAACCCATGGAAATATTTTCATAAATATCTGATTGCAGGTGCCAACCAGGCCAAAACAAGCAAACCAAACCAAACCAAACCAAACCAAACCAAACCAAACCAAACCAAACCAAACCAAACCAAACCAAACCAAACCAAACCAAAACCAAAACCAAAACAAAAATAAAAAGCCCAAACAAACAAACAAACATTAAAAACTGGAGTGGTTTTTTTCCTGAAACAGGGAGTCCTTAAAAATACTTCCCACAAGCAGCAAATTTAAATTTAAAACAAAGCTCATTAGATGGCAAAGAATTATTTTTTTAAATACAGGCCCTAATCAAAATTAAGAAATATTTTTATGCTGAAGAATATACCCACATAAACCAAGAAGACTAAAAACATTTTTGCAAGATTATAAGTGATATTTTTTCACCTGCTAAATTCATATGCTCATATATACATTTCTGAAAGAAATAGAGATTAAAATACTCTCCAAAAGAAAGAATAACTCTGCCATCATCAATTTTGCACTCCTTCCTGAGGTTAAGTTGTGTTATACTCTAATATTCCACCTCTTACAGTTTACCATCTCTATGCCATTTAAGATAGAAACCAAATTTTCCAAAGACAATACCTAACTGAGAATGTTCAAAAATGGTAGGGTTGTGCCCACACAGGACACAGGATCTCTTGCAGATCCAACTCTGACACAACCAAAACAATGCCAAGGACTAGCTTAGCCTTGGTTCTCTTGTCTCCAGTTCAGCACAGCCAGCCTGTGCTCTTGAGAATATCAAGAGTTAATTGAAAATCCAACATACGCATAATTAAGGAATGAAATAAAAAGGAAAGAGTCTGTTCAAGAGAAGAAAAATCATAAAAGACACTTACTTTAGAAGGAACAATCAATCATTCCTTGGCTAGGAAGGAGTTTAGAGTAGGCCAATAAAATGCTTTGTGAGCATTAAAAATACAGCATGTCGAAGATAGAGCCTTGGACAAACCCTAGTTTGTAAGGTATGTCTCTTTAAAAGCAAAGCCTAAGGACACGTTTTCAGAGTGTGCTTAGGTACAACACAGGGACAAGACTGCAGCATCAGCCAAGAGATGCTTGTGGTCTGAATTATAAGCCAAGTAAAAAATATTTGTATCCTAACTCCCTTCTTTCGAAGTATTAATGGTGATAAAATGGCTGAAGGTTAGCATGTGTGATAAAAACTATAGGCATTTTCACTGCTGAAAATTCCATATGAAACTTTTATGACCATATTCACACTGAGGGTGGTTTTTTTAGGCAGTAAGAAATTAGCCATGCATTTCTTTAATGTCAGTGGCAGCTGAGAAGCTGCTAGGAATTTCAGCTAGTTCTTAATAAGAGTCCTTCTGTAGGAGCTCCTTCCATCTGCAGAAGGTTAGAGAACGAACTAGTTCCTTCTAAACTGCAAGGGAGCAGGAAATGCTGATTTATTTTTTCCCCTTTGCATGGAACGGATTTCTCACAGACAATTAAAAAGAAAGTGAAGGCTTCTTTGTAGCTCCTTGTCCCTCTAAGTTAGGACTTACCTGTTACATAGCCCCAAAAACCACTATTTAAAAAAGATTTCTAAAAATCTAATCCAGCCTAGTACAGAGTTCAGCAACAGAAAGTCTTCTTAGTAACTCAAACTCAAAACAGGGAGTAGAGACAAAATCCTCTGCTGCAGAGTGCCAGTGGGTTCTGTGCCACTCCTTCCTCCTTCCCCAATGGCCCCTCTTAGTGCCATTGTGGCTTCCTTCCTGAGGTACTTTCCATGGAGAACAGCTTCTCCAAGCTCTCCTGTTTTTGAGAAGCAGCCTTTCCCTGTGACACTCTTTCCCTCCAGAAAAGTACCTCATGCTTTGTTTTAAACACCATGATAGTGTAATCTAAGGTCAGTGGAAATGTGATGGACCTGCTGAACTATGACCACAATGGTCAAGTAGGAACTCACAACAAATCAATATATAAGCCCTTCAAGAAAACCAAGGAAATAATAAAACAACATAAAAGATCTCCTCCTTGCAAAAGAAATAGACAACAAGTAAAGTTGAATTGTATAATTCTGCCGTTCAGAAATTCTTGTGATATGACATCATATTCTTTCACAGAGGTATGGAGGTATACAGAGTCATTGTTGTCATTAGAAAATACATGTACTTTCTGTCAGGTTGTCCTTTTGCTGAGAACCACCTCTGGCTGCTGCTGATTTAGTTATAATGTTGTACCTGGTTTTTTTGAACTGTTTAATTTTAACCAGATTTTCCTTTTGAGTGAGGGAATCAGTAAAGAAATCAGTGTGCAAAAAGAAAATGTGTCTTTGAAGGCTTTTCAGCTCCCTTCTGATAGAGAAAAAATACATGTAATGCTGCAAAATATAATGCTCATAGTTAGCAATTGACCTAGGCAGTTTTTTGTAAACAAAATGAGAATATATGCTAATAAATACAGCACAAATCAAGGACAAATACTCTAAAAGTATTTTTTTAACACCATGTGAGAAAATTTGGTGTGCACTGACCCTTTTTGCTTCAGAGTTATTTTCATGGATGATGAAATGAAAAATCTCCTTATAATGTACAAAGCAGAGATCATGGTTTCATTAACTTCTAACTAATTGCTCTAAATGAACTACAATACGTGCATCTGGGATATTACAACATAGTCTAATATGAGATATAGTGGAAATTTAACTTTCTTTCAAGTTCAGTGTCTTCTTTAATTTTTGGAAGCATCATTTTAAAAAATTAAAAATGTACTTATAAACATGGTGAAAGGTAAGTATATAATAGGTAAATCTGAGGTAAAGTGGGATGAGAGATGCCACTGCACTCAACAAAATAAGGATGTACACATATAAATATGAGCAATCAAATAAGAACATTTTCAAGAAGTTACTATCCTTTAGCAGAGGTATTGTAAATTGTTTGAGATTCCATTTTAAAAAAATAGTAATGGTTTAAGGGAGATGATTTTGCTTTGTAGCCTCATTAGATTAGAGGCACACATACTAATTTAATAGGTATCAGTGTAAAGGAACAAAGCTGCTAAGGTAGACAGATGAAGGAGTCATAAGATAAGAACTTTGTTGTTTGCAATTGTGTGACTGTTTATGCCCTCACAGGAGGATAAGAATCTCTACCATTATGAGTAGGGTCAATGATGTTGTTTGTATTATTGCTCCTTCCTAGTACTTCGTACTTAATTTCTCTTCTGTGTAGCCCTAACTGCATCTATTTTAACCTAAGATATGCATCCATGAGCTCATTTTTGGAATCAGATTGCACGGCTGTAAATATTTGGGAATCAGCATGACTTACAAAACTCATATTAGTAGTTATTTGAAAGCAATGTTGAATAAGTTCTAAATTTTTCCCTGTAGCCCCGACTGCAAAATTCCTGTGTGTCCCACAGGAAGCGGTATAATATTCTCATCTCACTAGTTTCATGTCGTGCAGATTCTTCAAACACCCAAAGGCTGGTTTACTAACTTGGTGATGAAGATGAACATCATAACAAAGGCTGTAATGCTGCATGAGTTAAAGAGTTGTCATTCAGTAAACTTGTGCCTGAAGGCAAGTATGTCATTCACAAGTTCTGTGCTCTCAATGAACCTGCCCCAGTGATGCTCTGCTGCACAGCACAGTAAAGCTTGAGACACAGATTCTGGGTATAATCTGCAGAACATTTCTAACAAAGAACCTGTTTGTTGTCTGTATGGCAAGATGATGATTGATCCTCCTGCTGCCTTGCTGCCACTGAACAACTGCTCTTTTCTCTTCACTCTCTTCCCAAAAAATAAAAATAAAATAAAAATAATTAAAATATATATATAAAATGTAAGAAAAAAAAATAAATCCTTGTATAATTATCTGAAAATAAGCATGCTTCCAGCAGGGCTGAGTGGACCGGACCTGGGATTATACCTGAATTGAAATAGTCAGAATCAAGCTTTGAAAAGGAGAAGTCTCTATTCGGTCATTTGCCACCAGTCCCTTTTTAATTCATTGTGCCTGGAGAAGTTGGCATTAAAATGCATCTTCTCCTACTAGTGTCAGCTCACTGTTGGAGTTTTTCATTAAACTATCTTAATTGCTTAAATTTTGCATTTAAATTTCTCATAAACACTGCCTAAAATCAATTAAATGTCAGACAACATCTGTAATACTCATTGCAACTGGTTCCCAGAAAAATAGTTAATTCTTAAAAATGTTAACAGCCTCAGACTTCAATTGAAAGATTTAATAATCAAAATTTTAATTTACTCCTCCTTCCTCCCTTCAAAAAGTTTTAAGACAGGTTAACCTGTCAAAAGCAGCATTGCTACTGATCCAGCTGAGACAGAGAAGGAGGTTGTATATCCTCATTATTACCATAATTGGCATCTGGAAACTGTTCAAAAATTCTGATTTACTTTGTAGCAGAGGATTATGGCTGAATTTGGAGTACTTTATGGTCTACAGAGGCTTGTGAAATTCAAATATATAAACTGTCAGTTAAACATTTCATGAAAAGCCCTACCTTATTCTAATCCAAAGAAACATGAAAAAGTGCTTGAGGGGATGAAAATCCACAATATGTTTTGGTAGCTAACCACTTACAGAAACATTAACATTCTTGGGCAGGTTTGCTCTCTGAGCTGCTGAAATAACTCTGGAGCCAGAAGGATTCAGTTTCTAGCAGATTTCCAGCACCTTGGAAAAAAAAAATCAGTCAGAAGCCTCTAGTATTTATGAATTATTAATGCTGGCTTTCTCTACTTTTTTCCTTAGTTTTGCTTTTGTGTGTCTGTTCAGCTAAGTAATACAATAGACTGATAGAGACATGAATAGGTATGCTAATTAACACCAAGGCTAACCTTTAAAGTTCCTTAAAGCTGTCAGCTTTCAATGAAATATTTTCATTTTTCTTTTTCTGAACTGGAATATAAACATTTTTGTACACTTAGTGCCAGCAGGGGTGCCCTTAGGAATCAGCTTTTAAGATTTTTTTCATTGTGGAAAACAGTTTAAGAGAGGTGTCAGTTTTACAACCCTCATTTATAGTCCCTGTCATGGGAATGTGTTCATGTTGTGCCAGTAGCTTCCCTCACTTCTCATTACAATTGTCATCTAAGCAAGCTATGGAGATTTGAATGCCTTATATATTGTCCTCATGAAATAGAAAAAGATGAAGTGGGGGAAAAAGAGAGAGCAAAAGGGAGGCTTGGGGACCTGCGATGCTGCACTAATATGTGTATTAAATGTAGTAGGAAGATTTCTTACTTTTAAACAACAATTCAAAAACATTTCAGATAAACTGAACAAAAGGCAAATTAATTTTACAACCCCCACTTTACTCCTCTGGTAAGTTGTTCCTTCTAAAAATTTTAATGCATAAAAAAAAAAACCACATCTTTACATTCCAGCAGTTCCCATGTTATGTCCTTTCTGGTCATTGCTAAACTGTAAATATAGATAGTCATGAAACCAAAGTATTTGATTGTAGAAACAAAAGCAATCCCAGTATTATTCCTCTTGGTCTGAGTCAGACACCAAAATACAACAAGTAGAAGCAGCAGAAGCAGAGTTCCAAAGACTAAATTCCAGTTTTTGTTAAAAAGGTAACTGAACTCATTATCTCTCTTTTATTTTTTCCCTTCTGCCTTTTTATTCTACCACTCCAGACAAGAAGAATCACCAAATTTCACCCACATTCAACACTGATTTCTGCATTCTTGTTCAGATGAATAGGTACTCTGAAGCTAAATTCACAGCTTGTTTTGAGATTTGAAATCACTCAGTCCTGTGAGGAACTCAGGTGGAACTGTTTTGAAAATACCTATACTTTAGGTATATTCCAAACTGTAATTACAAATCTTGGACGAAAGCCTGAACTTTCGTTATAAATAAACACTTCTGTTCATTTTCATAAATACGCTGGCTAAAGCAGCCACAACTTAGACTGTTTTTGCTTGATTTGGGCATAAAAATTTGATCTTTGAAATAGAGAGAGTTTGTACAAAATCGTTTTGATAAAAATTGTGAGGTGGTTTTTTCTTTTTTTAAATATACATTAATATTATCCCAGCAGGAGTAACTACACCAGAAAACTGATTTACTACTTCAAATGCAGCAGTTATATTTTCAAAGTATGACTTACTTGATTTTGATCATCATTAGGGAGAGCAATTAGGCTTCCTACGGTCAGGTGCTGCAAAGGCTTTAAATTCCAACACATCTGCAAAGGGCCAAGGTAAACGCCTGAAGCAGCAAGTAAATAGACTGACTGGAGAAGTGTGAGGTAACAGTGGGTGTTCCCTGACTCCCTTGCAAACTCTGGAGTTTTCCTTCTGCGGATATTTTTGTGTTGGCTTCTAAGAAAATTATTCAAAATTGAATCTGTTGTAATTTGATAAGCAATTGGCAGATTTTACAGAAACGAAAAACCTGTTTTTACACACTGTGTATAACACACACAGAGTGATCTCATTCAATCCATGAACTGTGCTATAACAGGAAAATGCAAAATATACACACTACATTACATAAAGAAAAGAATCTCAGAAATAAAATAGTTGTCATACTATGCATTTTAAAGACATCCTTCAACACTTATTTCTTCTGTACATAGGAAGATTCAGTGAGACACACCTCAAGGAAATTAAAGTTCTTCCCATGCTCAGGTATTAAGTTGATGTCACCTTCACTGCTATTCATAGCAGACTTATATTGCAGTGAAATGAAGGTTTGAAAACAAAAGTTTGGAATATTCACTTGGCTTCTTTCCCACCATTATTTGTATCGCAAAGGCTCCTCCATCTGCACAATTTGCACTGTTTCTGCTGCTCAGGACAAGTTTTTTGAACAATTTTCTCTTGACCATTCCCTCAAAATAATTAGGACATATTCTTTCTTAGTCAAGTTTGATGTTTTGCTATGTGTTTGGCAGTTAATTTCAGTGACTTGTTTGCAAACAATTTCCTGACCTTCAGTTTGCTCCACTTCATTGTGGTTAGCTGAAAAGTCTGGAAAAGAAACCTATCTTTCCATAACTGATATCTAGTGAAGATCTGTCTGTCTGAATGTATGATCAGGTAATTCAGCAGAGAGATTATCGTTTCTTTGACCCACATATTTCCTCTATTTCAGTATGACCAGCTCAGCCTTAAACAGTAAACCCCAACCTGTTTTGGCTGCCACTGTCACGGGCACCTTTTAGGACCTAAGTGTGGGTTGCAATATCCAGTATTTCTAGAGATACTGAGTTGTTGTATGAGCCTTTTTTAATGTTATTTGTAATTAATATAACTTAATCCAACTTTCTGCCTTGAGTAATATTTTAAAATTTTGTAAAATATTGGCTTAGGTAGCTGAACAATAATGTTTTCTAGGTAATTACCTCTTATTGTCTTCTTTTATATATAGAAAAGGAAATAAAAAGGAAAAAAGGCAACAAAACTAGGCAGCACTTTTCAAGAATGCATACCTAAATGTTGCCATTTTTATAACAATCTTCTGAGCATCTCTGGGTTGTAGTCAATTTTGTCTCTCAACTTTATTTATTATTAATGTTATCAATAAATGACATTCTGCATTATGCTCTTTCGTCTAAAGAGTCACACAGGGCTGAAAAAAAAATACTACTCTTTGAAAGAAGAGAGAATCTTCAACAAATCCCACATAGTGCCAAAGATTGAAGACCTTCATTCCTCTGGTAACAGAGAAGGAGAAGAATCAGGATAAAACTGGATGGACTGACCAAAGATTTATCATAGTGCAGCTCACATTGCACCAGAGAAATATAAGCACATTTGAAAATAAAAGCTACACTTTGTTATTCTAATCTATTCACAATATTAGAGCAGACTGACAAAACTGTAACTTTCTTTTGTAAGAAAGAAAATTTGTACAAAGACAGAAAAATTGTTCAACAAGATGACACAGCAGCCAATGGGAGAGCCATGAACATATTGAACAACCTGTTGCATTGTGACCATTTTGAAACACTACATTAAACAGTCAGAAATTAAATACATGAAACGCATTTAAAACTCCCACACTGCTCTTCCCAATGAAAAGTGTAAAACATAATGCATCTCCTTTTCAAAAGATAAATGTAATCTCTAAATGCAAAATAATAAAGTTCTAAAGTTAAAAACTAAAACTTGCTATTTTTCTAAGTTGAGTAAGATCAACATTACATCACATCCCCATTTATTATTTTATTTTAGTTAACTGCTGTGGTTCTTATGTTTATGATTTTTATGGCAATGGTCACATATGCCCATACTTTATTTTTGAGAAAAGGTCCCATACCTGTAGTCAGTCTCTAATGGGACTTTAACTCTTGGTTCTTCAGAAGCCATCCAGAGTTATATGAGGCAGGAAGTAGGCAACAGTGAGTCATAAATTTATAAAATCCGACACTATATAGATGTAAAAATCATATGTATGTATATATGTATGTATGTATATATATGATTCATGTATTCTCTCTCCCATTCTGCTGCATTTCTGCAAGTCTCTAGACTGTGGTAGTTTCCAAAGATATAATTCTAAAGGACTGCAGCCCCTTGTTCTTTTCTAGCCCAACAGAGAATTATTTCCTCTGATCTGTAGAATTTACACAAGACACTAGCTCAAGAAAGAATGAGTTGAGAACTTATCAAGAATAATTGAGGCTTGTCAATACTGCATAAACCCATCCCACTTTCTTTTTCTCAACCCTTCCACATCTGCTCATGTCTGTGAGGCTACACCTCTTTGTTTGGATTTTAGTTGCTCACCTTCTAGGGAAGCTTAAAAAGCTGAGCTTTAAAAGTTTGTTCTTCCTGTTAGAAAGATTATTGAAAGAAAATTAAACAGGTCATGTCTTTAATTTGTGAACAGGAATTTGGGTTCAAGCAGAATACTTTGAAATAGAAATTGCTGGTTTACTCTGCATAGTTGTGATCAACAATTTTCAGGCCCCACAGTAATCTTCTCCTACAAGTTCCAGATGGGCACACACTATTGGACTAGTATGGCTCTAATACAGAATTCACCAGGTTTGTAAATCATCATAAAACCCAAACATATTTAGTTCTATGAAAATATACCATATTGGGGGAGGCAATGTATAAATAAATATATTGCACTTCAACTCCATCACAGCTGTGCAACTTCATATAGCAGATCACAAGAATAAGCAGAAATTTGATTGCTTGAATGCTGCTGGCACTTGAGATATTCAAGAAATTGCCTATTCACTTAATTCTCTTGTTAACTCTGACCTTCCAGACACTCATTTCAAATCAAATTCTGTTATTCTGATCATGCTATCAACATCGACATTTCTATTAAAAAGAAAACTCATTTATTTGACAAAATCTCAGCATTAAGATATCCAATCCCACATGCTTTTTATTCCTCTAGTGTGTTAAATGATATGATTTGTTATCACTCGCAATGTATATAAAAGTTATACTTTTGCAATTGATATGGACATGGTTACAACAGTCAAGAGAGATGAGATTAAAGGATGAAAGTGTTCAGTATCGGTAGCTGGAAAAAAAAGTCACATTAGAAGAAACTGTACTTTCTTTTTCCTCCTCTTCCCAAAACCTACTGAGTCATCATCCTTTCTTTAAGAAAACTTCTGTGTCTGTAGTGGACAGTCATGGAACAGTGTAGCAAGCATAGTGTGGCCTGTGATGAGGGCCGGACAGCTGACCACAGGGACAGCCGGCGGCTCGGCGGCTTGTTCTGAAAGTTTCCTTTTTGTTAAGTCAACTTCAGCTGGAGACTTCTTTTCCCCTTGCCATGAGCTGGGCTTCCCTGGGATGGTGGCCACTGAGCCAAAAGCTGGAGAGCTGCTGAGAGGGAGAGTGTTCCCTTGTCCGGAGCCCAAATCAGACACAAGACACCATGGTCTGCTCTGCTCAGGTTCAGAGACAAGAGACCCTGGAGAGCCCAGATTTCAGACTTTTATTCTGAGGGTTACAACTTATCTCATAACGGCACAGGGGAGGAACAGGGAAGGGACAGAGGGCCAGGGCGTAGTCGAGAAGGAGTAAGGGAGGACAGAGTGAAACACAAGATACGATTGTTAACTGAGGGACAGGAGGGGGGAGTTCGACCCTCTTTCCAAGGCCAAACCTAACTCTACCTTCAGAGGGGCCTCATTTTCTAGGCCCCTACAAATTCCTCAGGGGATATGTAACTCTTTGGGCTTGAACCACCTCTACAGCCTACCAATTAAGAAGATCTTAATTGTAGGAAGAGAGGAACAGCCTACCAATTAAGAAAATCTACAGATTATTTTTCACGGAGGGTCGTATTGGCAAGAAAAGAGTTTTGGTACTTGATTCTTAAATGAAAAACTTAAAGAATATTTCTAAACATGGACCAATAGGAAGCCAGATTTCCAGGAAACCATGGGGAAAAATAAAAATAAAAAGAGGCAAAAACATAGGAAGATATCATCAAACCAGCACAATGTCATTGAATGAGAATCCATGCCAGCAGCTAAGCCCTCTGTAGTGAAAAGGAAAACCTATGTCAGTGAAGACAGGAGGTCTTTCCACCTGAGACAAGTTACAGAATTTGGATTGAGGTCACATGTGGTGGGTTGACTTTGGCTGGATGCCATGCACTCATCAAGTCACTGTATTGGTCCCCCTTCCAGGATGGACAGGGAAGAGAAAATCAGATGGAAAGCAACTCATAGGTAGAGATAAGGCAGTTTGTAAAAGTAAAAGAGAATCTTGTACATGCATAATCAAAGAGAAAAAAATTAATTATTCTCTACTTTCTATCAGCAGGTGATATTCAGTATTCAGTCACTTCCTGGGAAGCATGAGTAGAGGTTGCTCCAGAAAGCAAACATTGAAAATAACAAATCCCCCCCCCTTCCTCCTCCTTTGCTTAGTTTTCTATCTGAGTGACATCCCATGCTGCAGAGATCCCTTTGGTCAGTTTGGCTCAGCTGGTCCAGTTGTGTCCCCTCTCAGGCCCTTGCCCATCCCCAGCCTGCTCAGCAGCACCCAAAACACTGCTGTGTTATCAACACCTTTCCAGACACCAATGCAAAGCACTGTGAGAGCTGCTGTGGGAAAAATAACTCCAGCTCAGCAAGAACAAACACATCACATCACAGCAACAACTCTGTCTTTTGGTCTTCACATACCTTCTGATGATGTTTGCATTGGAAGGCAGATTCCAATCTGAATAATTATCTTCTGAAAAAGATCTTTCTAAAAATCCTCAAACTATAGTTTCAATTGAGTATGGCAGTAAACTTCCTGCCTTGTCTCCAAGAGTGGAGTATGATGGTGAACAGCTACTCTGTTCCACCTAAGGAATGGTTAAATTTTACATATCAGAAAAGTGAATTGCTTAGTGATCCTTGTCTTTTTTCAGAAAAATTTTCTAGCAGTTAGGTTGGTCTTGTAAATCACTTAAAAATTCTACCTACAAAACACATGGCTTCAAATTGCACCAATACATAGGTGCACTGGGTAAATATACAAGTAAGAACAAAAATATGATAGATGGCTGTACAGTTACCTTTACCTAGAAGGATATTACACTACATACCAATGCATATTATTAGCTTCAAATTCCTACATGTAAAGAGAAAAACTCCAACTTACTAAAAAAATATTATGTATAAACAACTTAATTAATTAAAGTTACATATCAAATTATCTCAGTGGATATAAGTATAGAAATGTCTCAGCAGACTATTAAAATCTAATAAAATACTGCCTAACCCAAACAAGGATAATTTATGCATACTTAATTTCCTATATTATCTTTATCACACTCTTTTTGCATAGGGCAGCAAGAAACCTAATATACAGAGGTTAATTTAGGTAACAACTACCACAATTCACAATTGCATTAGCACCTATTAAGAGTCATTGTTCATGGAAATTTTAATGATACATTCCAGAGTGAATAAAAGCAGAAGATGATTAGGAATAAAATTGTTTCCATGTATGCTGACAGGACTGCTGAGCATAATTATACATTTCTAGGGCAACCTGTTTGGACTTTACTCCATAATTTTATGTAAATTTTGAATTACTTCATTTTTTCAGGTTAAATGCTAATATGTTATTTCATTGCTCTGTTGAGTTGCATGAGTACTAATGGACACAGATTGCAAGTGATGGAACAGGCATCAGATAAAAATCTAGACGCATTTTAGAATGACAAACTTTAAATTCATTTTTTCCTACTGCCATATTCTTGTTCCTGAACAAGCTGCCAAAATTTTCAATCAGTTGCTAGATATTAGCTGTATTATATAATTGAGAGTGAAAATCCATTCCAAGAAAAATATTCTTTTGGGAGAAGTATTTTATTTTTCCCCTCCTTTTCCTCATTTATTCACTGCATGATGCAGGCTTAACTCAGCTTATACAGATTCATGTAATACACTTGAAGTAATCTGTACAACATAAAAAGACAAGCAGAAAAAAAGAAAAATCAAACACTCTGAAGACAAATATGTGTGATCAGGGCTGTTGGAAAACCTGCCTGTTTAGATTTTCCCAGGTTTCAGTGAATTATACCACTGAAATCTTGTGAAAACCAGTTGATTCTTTATAAGGTTCACACTGGAAGATAAAATAAAGCAAACTTCAACTTGCAGATTCTGTATAGGAAAAGAAAATGGAAGGAAGGCAGGCAGGCAGAGAGGGAGGAAGGGAGGGAGGAAGGGAGGGAGGGAGGGAGGAGCAATACCCCACTTTGCACCTATTTTCTCCAGCTCTTTTTTAACTTATGACCTTGTCTTCAAACTCGTCCATCCTCTGTGCTGGGGTTGAATATGCTCCAACTGAGAATGGATCATCACTATCAACAGCCTGACAGGAAGTTCACGCTATCATATCCCATTAGAAGGGATATATAAGTTTTATTTTTAGTTATAGACATCTTTCTTATTTCTCCATATCTACCTTGTTTTACTCACCTTGTACAGTTGTTTTTAGGGATATAGAGAGAAAGAAAAGGCAGCAGTAGGAGACATTAATTTCTCCATTGTTATTTGATAATAAGATGTTCAGGGCAAGAAAAACAGCATTGCTCAGATCCCTATAACGAGAATATTTTGTTGGACCTTATGAATTGACACACAAGACTTTCAGCAGCATAAATTTGATTACCATGAACAAGCTTAAGAGGTCTGAGTTACACCATAACAAAAAGTTACTATCAGGAAAACAAGACCTCAAAAACTGTGAAATACTGAAATACTAGACTACAAGAAGCCACTGTGTGAAGCTCCCTGAGCAGATGCTGGGAGCAAAGATCAGTCAGCTGTTCTTTAGACCTTTTTGAAGAAAGGTCTGATCAAAGCCACTGGACAAGGAGGTTGGTAGGAAGTGTCCTTGTACTGAAACACTGATTTCTTGATTTTTCCTTACAAGCTGTATGCTTCTGATCTTTCCCAATTATGGGCTTATCTTTCTTTCTCTTTTTGCTACAAATGAATCAAAGAATCTTATCTGTCCCTGTAGCAAACAAGTGAGACTGTGGGGTTTAAAGACTCTCTAGGTTGTATTATCTGTATTACTAGAAGAGATATGAAGAAGTGAAGCTAGTTTGATAAATTTTAATAGTGAATGGACAAATAAGTGTAACTGTGATACCTACTACAAAAAAAATCCATTTCCCCTTAGCAAATACATTTTAAAATAAATGAAATAATAAATAAATAAATAAAGTCAGCAGCTTATTCATTAATAAGCAACCACTTAGTAAACAGAAAAATGGCTTTGCTTCCCTAAACCATATTTTGTATCTTGTGGCGTCGGGTGGATCTATAGCTAAATCTCCAAATTGAAATCTAGCTTTCTCCAGCAATTAGTTTCAACAAATGTGCCACTCACATGATCCTAGAATTTATCCTCATGAGTGCACAACATGGCTAAGAAAATCTGAAAATGGAAAAAGGAAAAAGGCAAGAGGAAAATTTGCTGTTCTTGCTTCAGTTTTTTCTTGTTTAATATAAGCTATGATCCTAAATAAAGAAAAACATTGTTTGATTACAAAGTCTTTTTTGATGGAATTAATTTCAATTTAATCATATTCGGTTTTGAATAATTTCCCATCAGAAAATTGTGTTTACTGTTATTACAAAACCCCATAATAGGAATTTCTACTTAAACTTCCTACCTGTACTTTTACTGGTATCCACATGTAACTAACCCCTTTCTTTAGTTCCATCTCTACTGTACTTCATGGTACTTTATTCTAAGCAGTAAAGAATATTTTACATTTTGTCACAAATATGATAGCTTTATTAGTATGGCAGTTATCATGGACCTTAAAGAAAATCAGTTTTTGGTGAAACTCTTTGTGGAACTGATCAAACCAAAAGGCCTCTTTGCAAACCAGTAGGTAGATGATTGATTGGGTTGAGTGAGAACACAGGCCTGAAGAAGACAGTGTTCCTAGGACCTTAAAATCCACAAATAACATTTTGAATTAGTTCAGCAATGTTCAGTCACATGAAAAAAAAAAAAAGCCAAACAACGAGTTTATATTGTAAATTGTACAAGCTGAATTGTACAAGCCTGACAAAATTTTTTGGGGCATTGGTGTAATGCATGTTAAGAGAAACTGATGAATGAGGTTAATTTCTGTATAATATTTTCATTCCCTTCTTTTCTTTTCCTCCTCATTCCTGAGTCTTTATCACAATACAAATAAAGTTCTTGGTTACATTTTAAATTCATAAATCTTTACTCTGTATTTGCCACTTTGATCATTCCCTCATTGCACCTTGTGTGTCCTTCAGACAGAGACACCTAACAACCACAAAATAGCATCTACTAGCCCACCTTCCTTTCTGGTCATAGAATCTACTATCCTGGTGATATCCAGATGAGAGAGATGTTCTTTAATCTATTTAATAATAATCAGAAAAATTTCACAGCTTCTATATTATGTTGGTTTTTATGACATCCAATCTGAACTTTCCTCAGTCCGGTGCAAATTTGCTCTTTCCTAGTGTGTCCTTTGTGCTCTTGTGGAACAGAGCTCATCCTTAGAAATAAGAAGACCATTATCATACCTTCCCTCAGCCTTCCCTTCTATGAGCTCTTCTGTTCCAATACCTGATCACACAACAAAAAACCTACAACTTTAAGCTTAAATAAAATTACTTCTATTCAACTTTTACTTCTTGTGTGGTGTCCTGCCTTGCTCCATCTTCTTTAAAAAACTTTCATCACATATTTATGCACTCTGTTAAGATTCTCCTGAGTTTTTATGTCTAAGCTGAAGAGTTACAGGACTCTTAACTTCTCAGTATGTCAGTTACTCCAAAGCTTTGATGTTTGTGACCATTTAATGAATTCAGTGCTGGAGATCCTTAAGTATGTTGTACTTGGGAGTCAAGATCTGAACGCAGCACTCAGCTGGGTCTCACCAGAGAGGAGGAATTACTTTCCTCCACCTGCTCATGAGGCTCATCTTAATTGAGTCCAAAAAGCTGTTTACCTTCTTTGCCAGAGGGGTACATTACTGGGTCACGTTGTCCACCAAGATTCTAATGTCTTTCTTTGATAGCTCCTTACCATTTAAGTAGCCCCAGTCTTGTATTTGTGGATGGATGCTTTATGCAGGGTCAGGACTTTACATTTGCCCTTGTTGAATTCCATGAGGTTTCTGTTGGCCCATGATTTCAGCCTGTTGGCATCCACCTGGATGGCAGCACAACCAGTTGTTGTATCAGCCACTTCTATTGTGTATCATCTGCAGACTTTCTGAGGCTGTACTCTACAACAGCACCCAACTCATTAACAAAAATAAGCAGTACATTGTCCAGTATTGACATGTGGGACACAGCACAAGGGATAAGGGTTCTCATTAGTGGCCTCCAGCTGGACTTTGGACCACTGATCAAGAACTCTTAGATCCCCAAAGCTCATTCGCTTTTCAGTGGACCTCACAATCCACTTACCTACTTGATACTTCCTCAGTTTGTCGTGAGAGACAGTGTTAAATGCCTTCATTTCCATTTGAGATATCCTAATCTTTCTTGTTGCATTCTCCAACTTTTCCCATCTTGTATGTGTGCAGTTGATCATTCCTGCCCATTGATTTGCATCTTAGGTTTTCTAGCTGTTCTTCCACGCTGACAGAGATGTATTGGTTTCAGGACAAATCCACAGGACAAGTTTGCCCTTCAGCCACAATACTGGAAACAAAACAAAAGACAACAAAATAGAAAGCCCAAGAAACAAACTAAAAACCCAACATGCAAGTAACCTCAGAAATATTCAGATGCACTGTAATAAAACCACTACTCACAAGCACCATAAATCAAATGAGTACAGCCACAGACATTGCCGTCATTTTGAGCCTGTCAGCATTTCTGATTCCTCTGAACAGCTTGGATGTGCCACATGTCCAGAGCTGAAATGTGACACACAAATTGCCAGCCAGGGCACTATTTTCTTTTAAAAGCTCCAATGGACTTGTTATAATGGATTTGCCTAGGGTAAAGCTCTGTTTGCAGTTCAGTAAACTGAAAGAGTTAAAAAGTGTACACTTGTGGATACACATTAAGAATAAACCTCCTACCAGGCAAAACATTATGAAGAAAGAGTGGCAGAGGATTTCAGTGACAGAAAGTTGCATGTGCAACCTCAGCATCTCCTGTATACATTTTGCTTTGTACCATTTTTGTCTTTTGTGGTGGTTTGACCCTGGCTGGATGCCAGTTGCCCACCAAAGCCTCTTTATCACTCCCATCCTCAACTGGACAGAGGAGACAAAATATAAAAAAAGTTTCATCACTTGTGATAAGGATAGGGAAGGTTCATGCACTGATTACCATCACAAGAAAAACAGACCTCACTTGAAAATATTAATTCAAACAAAACCAGAGTAGGATAGTGAAACGTAAAAAATAATTTAAAAATACTTTCCCCTCACCCCTCTCTCCTTCCTGGGCTTAACTTTAATCCTGACTCTCTACCTAAAACCCCTGCAGCAGTGTAGGGAAATGAGAAATGAGGGTTACTATAAGTTAATTAGATGTTGTTTCCATCACTTCGTCAGGAAGAGGAGTCCTTCTCTTGCTCCTGTGTAGGGTCCCTCAGAGAGACAACTTCCCTGACAGAAGACAATCCTCCACAAACTACTCTAAAATACATCTTTCTCACAGGCCACAGTTCTTCATTAACTGCTTTAACATGGGTCCCTTTCCCCAGGGTGCCATCCTTCAGGAGCAGGCTGTTCCAGTGTGGGTCTCCTGTGATGTCTCAAATTCTGCCAGGAAACCTGATCCAGTTTGGTCTTTTTCATGGAGCCCCAGATCCTATCAGAAGACTGCTGTGGCATGGATTTCCATAGGAGAACAGTCTTCCTCAGGCATTCCCCTGCTTTGTTGTGGGGCTCTTCCATGATTTGCAGACAGACAGCCTTCCTCACTCTGGTCTTCACCACAAGGTGCAGGGGTGCTCCTAAACCTGAATGCCTCCTCCTCGTCCTTCTCCACTGACATTGGTGTCTGCAGGGCTTCTTCTCACATATTCCTGCTCCTCTCTTCTCTGGCTGCACTACTTCTGCATAATCATATTTTTTCCCCCTTAAGTATATTATCCTATGGACATAACTACCATTGCTGATTGTCTCAGCTTCGGACCAAGGTGGTTCTTTCTTGGGGCAACTGAGAGAGCATTGGATCTTTTGAAGAAGCTTCTAGTAGCTTCTCACAGGAGCCACCCCTCTAGCCCAATATGAGATGACATGCTAGAGAGATGGGGAAGATCCCTCCGCAAGTTTATGACTATCATACATGCCACAAACTCAGCAGATTCACAAATCAGGCTTACTTCAATACTTCCAAGAGAATAAGGGAGGCAAATTTCTCTCGAGTGTACCTTTTTGGTTTCACAACAGAAAAAACACCAAACTCTTGAACTACTTGATTTAGTCTATGTAAATGATGCTTTGAGCAATGAGGAAAGGTGCGATATTTTTTTTATATTACTTATAACAATACATCACCGAACACAGATCCATTAAAAGGACTGAAGAACTATTTAATGGTGTTACCATTTATGGCAGAGGAGCAATTTCTGAATGCATTTCAGTGTATTCAGACCCACACAGCTGCAACAAATCTGCACTGTGGCTCCATGGAAATCTCACCAAAACTGAGCCTCCAGTGAGTTAAGGTATTAAGGTATTTAAGATATTATTTAAATATTTAAGGAATTCCTTTTAGTGGTTTTCCTCTCCTTTCTAAATGGACTGTATAAACCTGCAGACTTCTGGGCAGAGCCTATCACAACTGTGATGTGAAGATAAACATTTGTCACTTTTGTCGACAACCCTTATAATATCCCTCTGTTCTCTAGTAGTCAGTAGATTGCCTCTGGGCCAAAACTGTTGATTCTGGAAAATAACATTTCACAGCCAGTTAGGTTGCAAAGTAAAGCAACACCTTCTTGTATTAAAGTAGATATTCAATAATTAATTAATCTGAAATAGAACTATACATAGAAACTGGAGTTTATCAAATGTGATGCACACAAATCTGAGAGGGCTGGCAGGTCAAGGCAGATACTCTACCTTCTGTCAATTCCAG
This sequence comes from Petroica traversi, assembly GCA_025920805.1. NCBI lineage: Eukaryota > Metazoa > Chordata > Aves > Passeriformes > Petroicidae > Petroica > Petroica traversi. Next base: position 3,753,495 of record JAHLSL010013749.1, read on the forward strand.
TTCTATTCACAGTCATGCCATACCTCCATTCACCATGGAAAGAAGACCCTCCAAATCCAGTACTGATTGTCCATCTCATTTTTCAAAAAGGCCAAAACAATAACCCCTCCAACACAAACTTCCAAGCCTGTTTCATCAAGCCTTAATGCAAATATTATTTCAAGGCATCTATGCTAACTATTCATCTATTTAAGTCATGATAATAATTAAGGCAGTATTATCCTGTCCCTTATGGAGAAACTGCAGTAGACTGGTTGTAGAAAAGAGTAGGAAGATACAGATTATGCTGACTAGACCCTGAACAACTAGTAGACTAGTAGAGTGCAAGGGAAGAAAAGCTTCACTTCTTACAAGCTTGAAAAGGCTAGAAATCAACTCCCAAACCTTGGGAAATACTAAGGATATAAATGAGCTAACACCTCCTGCTGAGAGAGGACAGCACATCACCATCAGATATGACACTGCAGCCCGCGCTGCCACCCACAGCTTGGTAGTTAGCAGCTCCTGGTACTCAAGACAACATTTCAGGGACATATTCTTTCAGGAGTTTCTTTGTGGGAGGTGATTCACCTCCTGGCCCTTGAAGCAGAGCAACTAATGCAGTTTAATGAAAACTGCAAACACACTGTTTAGCAGCTTGGGGATTCGGTTTTTTCAGAGCATGGAAATGCTGACTGAACCGCTATTTCCCTGTAGGGTCTGCTGAGGGTTTTGGCAGGAATCTGGTGATATTTTCATTTCAGTCTAATTCATATTCCTTGGCAGTTGGGCCTTGTAAGAGCCCAAGAAGCTTCAGCTTGCTCACGCTGTAGGTTAGGATGTCTGTGAAGGCAGAAAAGGCTAAACTAGATTGCTGCACTATGTAAATAGCCAAGGGAGCAGGCTCTGCCTAGCTTTCACAGTGTCACTTACACTTTTCCTTAAGAAAACATTCATGGAAGAAATGAGGGAAATGTTTATTCTCAGTCTTTGCAACTGATATTAGTCCTGAGCCTCAACAGTCATCTTTCGGTCCATTTGACTTGGTCTTCCCTGCCTCAGCCTTCAAGAGAAAGGCTTATTATCCTCAGGGCAACTGGTCCCCTGAGCTGATAGACAGGGGCAGGAACCAGATTAGGACACCTGTAAGTCAGGAAGAAGTAATTAGTGACTTGCTGTGCCTCTTAGACATTTAAAAATCTATGGAGCCAGATGGGGCTCACCCAAGGGAGTGAGGGAGCTGGCAGAAGACCTCACCAAGCCACTATCATTTATCACCATTCTTGGTTTTCTGGTGAGGTCACAGACAACTGGAGATGTGTCAGTATAATGCTCATCTACAAGGAGGTTCAGAAGGAGGATCCAGGGAACTGCAAGCCTCAGTGTCAGGGAAAGTTATGGAGTAGATCAATTTGGGTGCAATCACATAGTAGGTAAACGACAACCAGGGGGCCAGGCCCAGCCAGCAGGGGTTTAGGAAAGGCAGGTCCTACCTGGCCAACCTTATCTCCTTTTATGACCAGGTGACCTGCCTAGTGGACAAGGGGAGGCTGTGGATGTTGTGAAGTACATTAGTAAAGTCTTTGGTACTTTGTGGCAGTGTCTCCAGTGTGGCAGGCCTGGCAGGCCAGGCAGGCCATGGCTTGAACAGGTGTTCTCTTTGCTGGGTTAAAACTGGCTGGATGGCTGGGGCCAGGGAGTGGTGGTGAATGGAATTACGTCCAGTTGGTGGACAGTTGCTAGAAAGTTTTACCAAAGCTCAGAAGGCTGTTAATAACCTTTATTAATGACCTGGATGAGGGAATTGAGTGAGTTCCTCAGAATGTTGATAAATGACTGTAAGCTGAGTTGGAATGCTGATCTTCTGGGGAGTTGGAAGGTTCTGGAGAGGGATCTAGACCATCTGGATCAATGGGGTGAGGCTTGCAGTGTAAGATTCAAGAATATCAAGTGCCAGGCCCTGCACTTTGGTGGCAACAGCCCCATGTAGCCCTACAGGCTGGGGGCAGAGTGGCTGGAAGGGGGTTCAGCAGAAAAGGACCTGGGGATGCTGAACATGAACCAGTGTGTATACAGGTAGCCAAGAACACCAACAACAACCTGGCCTCTATCAAAAATAATGTGGCCAGTAGGACCAGGGCAGTGTTTGGCCTCATGTCAAGTATTGTGTTCAGTTCTGGGCCATCACTTCAAGCAAGACATTGAGTGAGGTGTTGGAGCATGCCCAGAGAAGGAAACAGAGTTGCTGAAAGGTCTGGAGCACAAGTTCTGTGATGAGTGACACTTGTGAGGTGTTTAACCTGGAGAAAAGGAGGCCCAGGGGAGACCTTATTGCTCTCTACAAACACCTGAAAGGAGGGTGTAGTGAGGAGGGGGTCGACCACTTCTTACAAACAGCCAGCAGCAGAACAAGAGTCAATGGCCTCAAGCTGCACCAGGAGAGTTTCAGGTTGGACATCAGGAAAAATTTTGTCACTGAAAGGGTGGGCAAGTGTCAAAACAGGTTGTTTAATGAGGTGATGGATTCATCACCCCAGAAGTGTTCAAGAGATGATTGGACATGGCCCTTGGCTGTCATGCTTGGTTGGCATGACAGTGTTCAGTGAAAAATCAGTCTTGGACATTTTGGAGGTCTTTTATCATCTTGATAGTTCTATGACTCCATGATTCTACAACTATGATTTTCCATATTGTTTTGTTTATAGACAGAGGAAAGGGAAAGGGCTATCCTGTGCAAAAATTAAGTGAGAGTCTCTCACTCCTTTATCAGCTTGCACAAACACTAAGCAATACAAAACGTTACAAAAAAAAGAAAAAAAAAAAAGGGAAAAAAAGTATGACCACATTTCTTTACCAGTTCAGGGTACTCACACATCCTTAACATTGACTGTGGTACAAGTGAGTGGATAGAAAGGACTAGGCTGAAAGAGAAAGTGAAGCACACATTTTTTGCTGTAGGTTGTACAAGTTGGTATAAGTGTTGATCCCTCTTCTAGCAATGGAAGAGGAGGAAGTGGCATATCAGATTTCCTTCTACTGTCTCCTGAATAAACAGACATGTCCTTGTGCAGTCAGCAAGCAACAAACATCCACTTTCTCTGCTTCATAAAGACCCTTATTTTGTTAAAATAATTTAAGCAAAGGATTCGAGGAATTTGGTTTGGTTTGCTTTGCTTTGGTTTGCTTTGGTTTGCTTTGGTTTGCTTTGGTTTGCTTTGAACAATGCTAAATAAAACAAAATACAAAAGCAAGAGAGAGAAAAGAGCTTTGCTGCAGGCTCCCTGAGTGGCACAAAACATAGCAAAAATACCTTGCCTCATTCAGGTGATTCTGCCTGCATTTAGTGACAGACAAGTTTTCCAATGCTGGTTCAATGAACATATCTAAGGGATTTTTTAAGATCCACCCATTTCAAACAGTGATATCTTTTCTCTGAATAAGGATTATGTTACTTTAATCCTAACCTCATGCAGATGAAAAGAAAAAATTCATCATCTTCATACAGGACTCGTGTACGTGTATGTATTTTCTATAAGGAAATTTTCTTGAGGTGAGACAGAATTCACTATTAAAAATAAAAAAATAAAATAACTAAATAAAAATGGATGTTGTGGCTTTTTTCCAGGAGATTCTTTCACAGAAGCAAAAAATAAACTGTTACTTACACAGTGAGAATAAAAAAAAACCCTCACAAAACAGAAAAATCAGAAATAGAAAACAATTATTAGATTTCATCAGTATGCATCTACTTGTGCCTGACCTCACCTTTGCTGTGCATCTCTTCTCCATATTATATCTTGTATTTTTATTAACAATATGTTATACACAAAATATTGCATGCAGTATAATTTGAGCTTCTAAATGTGTGCTTGGTAGGATGACTGTGTCTACTGAGACTCCTAGATTACTCCTATTAGGGAGTGAATGTCATGCTATTTGTCATCCAAAAGGTAATTTTCTCTAGACTTATATTAAGGTTTCATATTTTATGATAACCTCTATATTATGTTGATCTGGGCATTTTTCATGAACCCATTCATCAGACAGGTATCTCCAGCAATAACTGCAGCCCTGCAACATTTTACTTGTTTTCAAGATGAATAAGATTTTTTTTTTTTTCAGCTGCATCAGTAATGCCAAAGGGGCATTTGAGTCCCTGTGATCGTGCCAGTAAAATTCCATGACAAGCTTTGCACTTATTAAGAAGAATATATGTAGGAGTTAATTTATAGATTTTAGAAAATACTGTATCAGAAGAGAATCATATTTATCCTGGAGTAAAAATTATTCTCTGGCAGCTGTCTTGTAACCAGCAATCTCTTGCTGGCCCAGAATCCAACACCACTATATCCAAACAGTTAAGAAGTACAGTGCCTAGGATTTTTGATGCAGTTCACTGTGATAATTTACACGGGTGAATGGCAACTCTCTGTGAAGGGTTGACTGTGCTTGAATCAACTGCAAATTCTGTTTTACATCTGGCATAGCATGAGGAGGAGACACTCTTAAAAAGAAGAGTTTGCTTGTTATAATTAATAAGCATTAAAACAATTTGCAAGATGTCAGATACTGCTTGGAAATTGTACCAAAGCTTCACAGGTTAAGGGTCAGGGACTGGCTCCAAGGATGGCGTACTCAGTGATAATTAACCTTTTGGATTCCTCTTAGATTTCAAAGCAACTTGTGATCCTAATTGAAATTAAATTGAAGGAGGCAGAGAGAGATGGCTCTTGCCAAACTATAAACTGCAATAAAACGCAGCAGATATAGCCATGCACACTAATTTCTTCTTGCAGAGCACTCTGAGGAGCTGATACAGACACTAAATCAAATCCACAGGTTTATCTGACTAGGTGAGGCCTCAGCACTTCAGTCAAGAATCACAACAGATGCAGATCCTTTTGCCAACAGCATGCATTTCCCATGGATAAAGGGAGCAATTTCCTATTCCCTCAGGTGCTACTCTGTGCTAGCATTCAGTGAGCCTAACAAAAAATCCCAGCTGCTCTCACCTCAGATGAAGAAAACACAAACAACTCTAAAAAATCAATCTAACATTTCCCATAGTCTCTAATGTGGAGCAGTCAATTCTTTTCTGCCTCCTCCCCTTTTTTACATAATAAAAATCCACCATCCCTGTCATCCCCAATATGTCATAAGCCAGCAAGTGTAAATGCAGCCATTCATATAATTTGAATGATAATCGAAAATAAGCGGAAAAGGAGGATAAATTTATCAAACTTGTGAGAATATTCTAGGAAAAAAGGAATTTCCTGAGGTAACTGTCCTTGACCTGGCTCTTTAATCGAGTGAAATTTCATCACTTTATCTAATATCATGCTTCATGCTTCAGGCTCCCAGCAATTCTATTTTAGTGTGGTCTAATGGGCAGCTGACACATCCACTCAGCACCAGACTGCATAATATGTGCTGACACACTGTGTGGTGAGCACCCTATTGAGAGCTGTTTATTTGTGCCTGGCAAGGAAAAATTTCATCCAGTAAAGTCTCTTCATAACAATTTTAGTCTCAGTTTTCAGGGCCTCCACAGGCTCCACATTTTGAGAGGTTCAGAAGCACTTGTGGGGAAATTCAGTCGCTTATTTGGGTGGCTGTACATTATCTGACTTTAGGTGAGAGGTTGTGAAAGCACTGGTTATGGTTGTCTGAAACCTGAATCTAGATAGTGTAATGAATAGTGTCATTCTAACTGCTTTGGAGCCAGCTCTCCTCAGAAACCCTGATTCAATTTGATATTCTGAGGTTAACGCACTGTATTGGGATTGAAAATAGGAATGCACACAAAAAGCTTTTATATTTATTCAGTTCAGTAAGCATGGCAAACTCATCAACAGCTATTTGTAAACTGTAGAATGGTGGGACTTATTTTGATGTACTGATTTATGCTTGCTGTTTTTCCTGCAGCATTACTTTAGAGTAGAAATGGACTAAAAGAAAAAAGCATACATGGCTCTCAACATAATAGTAAATGACATTATCATAAACAAAGCAACATGAGAAAATAAAGGAATGACACAATCACAGAGATTCTGGCCTCTTAACCTCATGTAGAAATGAAATTTGCTGTATAGAGATGAAGGAATACATTTCCTTACATATATGGAGAGCTAAGATATTAAGATAGTTGTTTTATTTATTAGCTATGGAGAAATAGTAGTCTGTAAAGCAACTTACACTTATACAGTGGTAAGAGAAAAAATTAAGGGTTCACAGATAAGATTGATTGAAATTTATGTTTCACCAACCTATCCACACTGAAAGGTACACCCAAATTATACCTAGATATAAAATTATTGATCAGCTAAATACTTGGAGTGGAAATCAAATTTATTTCAGAAATATTGTGGGAAAATGATACTCTAAGTCTATGAAAACCATTTCAGAACTTTTACGTAACCTTAATTTATGTATTATGTAACACATGTATTTTCTACGAGGAACTTCATGACATGGGCTCATAGTGAATGCACATGTATTATTCACAAGCTTATCTTGCAGGAAAGGTGCTTTGACCTTGACAGTGTTAGAAAAGTAACCTCAGCTTTTTATCCTTCTTTAGAAAATTTGGAGTCAGAAGTTTTAATTTTTGGAAAAAAACCACTAGAAAATTCTACAAATAGAAAAAAATGTCAAGCCTTATAATAAACTCATAGACACCAATTCTATTCACATTGGATACACATTCTTAAAATGAGAAGTTTATTTTTGGATTTAAATGTTACTTTGTGAGAGACTGTCTAGAGACTTAGTGAAGAACCTGTGTATTTAACTAACATTTTAGAACTGCAGTTAACGAGGTCTCAAATGGTCAAAGGCTGTTTATTTCTTTTTTAAGAAAATTAAATTCTGAGTGGCCAAAGCAAATTTTTGATGCTTCAGATTTTGAATATTAAAGTTCATTATTATCTGTGTCAAATTTTGTTTGCTTTGCTTTGCTTTGCATTTTGTTTTGCATAACTAATCATTTTATTGAAAAACTTAACATTAAATTCTCTTTTTACCCCAAACAGAAAACAGACCCCAAGAAAATAATTTGTTCTAAAAAAGTGTTTGTCTAAGTTAAAACTATCTTCCATATTACCACTTTATTGCCATGTAAGAAAAGATTCCATAACTAAAGACTGATTTTTTTAATAGGACAATAGTTCATACAATTTACTATCAATATAATTAATATGTGAGTGAATATATGCTTATTTACATGTACACATACATGTAGGCATGCATTTATCTTCACTCTTCTATGCAAATAGGCTAGTTCATTACACAGGCATGGATGTCTCTATTGTGAAAATGTAAAATTAATCTAAAAGTAAAGTAAAATCATAAAACATTATAAGTGCTGCAGCTTCAGTCCTTACAGAAGCATTAATTTAGCTATCTTGCACATACTGGTAGCTGCATTTTCTGTGCATGTACAATACTTGCCAATCTTTATCACAAGACAGACAGGGTGCAGCATGATCTAAATAATATTGTCAAGAAGAACTCAGTCACATAATTTCCTGACTTTTATTTCACCCATGTAGGTTTCTTTGTAAATAAATATAATTTCATTTCTGTGATCTCCAGTTATAGAGGGGATCCTTTTAGGGGAACTGGGAGAAGAAAGACCTCTGGTTAAAAATGACGCCATGGCCATGATGTCTGTAGCAGCTCTGTGGTCTGCGCTCTGTGCCACAGTCCTTGGTCTCACTTCTTAGTTGCTATGCACATAAAAGTGCAACACCATTATAACAGTTGGTACGTGGCTGAGATAATAGGGTCAAGTGGAGAAAATAATTAAAACTACCACCCAAAAAGAGGATGTTTCTGGGTCATTTCTGAGAACTGTCCCTTCTTCCATACAAGCATTTCCTTATCTGTAAGAGATAGAGATGCTTAGTTCAGCCTAGGGGATCAGACCATCCTTTCACATTAGGGGCAGCTCTGTTCCAACACATCAAATTCAGGACAGCGACATGGGATTTCACACATTCAAGCAGGTGTCACTTTCCAGAGACTATTCCCAAACAGTGGGATAAATGTCAGAAGCATGAGAAGCAGAGAATAAAAGTGAAGATGCAGCAGCTGAACACAGGGCAGTTATACACAGGTTCGGTGTCAAACAAGGAGATTGACCTTGAGCTCTCTAAGTGGAGCCATATAGACATTGATGTAGGCTATCCCCTCCTAAAAAAAAAATTAAAAACTGCTACCTGTGTGCAGACACAGCTACAACAAGTAGACAGCACTGATATCAAACAAGTATCTCATCTGATAAGTTTTGCCTTTCTACCTGCACGTGCCCAGGAGCAGTCTTATGCATTCTACTTCAAGTCTCCTGGAGTCACAAGCTACAGAGGAACTATTTTTTTACCTCTGAAGTGAACATTTCACAACTTTTCAGACTTTTCATGAATTGAGCAAATGCTTCCAGGAGACACACAGAAAGTTTCAGAAGATTCCTCAATAGCTTTCTACTAGAAGAAGGATATATTTGTTTCAGATTTTTTCATCTGTGAAGGTGAGTCACAGCATGCTTCAGCCTTCAGTCAGATACTGTATTGATCTTTCCCATCCAGCCAGAGTTAAGTATTTAGCAGTAAATTCGAGTTTTAAGGCAGGGAACGGTAATTGGACACATAAGTCATGATCTTTGTAGAACGAGGTAAAATGGAGAGGTCTTTTAATGAGCTTGGAGAAGGAAAGAGAAACTCAGAGAAAATAAGGGTATTATTACAGTTCAACAGTAAACCCTATTCATGCTCAGAATCCTAATAAAATCTGCATGTCATTTATCCAAATGCAAGACAAAGAAACATATAAGCTGTGAAAAGAGGAAAGCCAAACCAACAAAACCAAGAAATTACATTCTTAGACTTATATGTAAATATCTCCATAACTCAGTATCCAAAAACTAAGAAACAACAAAAAGGCAGGAAATTCTCCCATTCTGAGACAGGAAATTCTAAGAGTACCTTCTCATAAAATTTTATGTGAGAAAATGTAGAAATGCTGCCTAGTATAAACATACTTAGAACCACTAGGAAGGCTTGCATAGAAATCCATTTTGATATACGCACATGTGTGTGCATGTGTATATATAAATATATACACATGCATTTGATTTGTTAGGCAGAATTTTTCTTAATTTTGAATTTTACCTAAGTCTTGTAATTTTAAATTTTCCCCATGCAGCATCATCTGATGCCTGTTAAATCTTTAAATTATATATGTATTTTTCCCCTTTCTGGAAGTTGTAATTAGGATAGAGTTTTGTCTGCATTCCTTGAATTGCAATCATTAATAGACACAGGAGTTTTTGCAAAGATACATCTATTTTCTTCAAGAACAATTAATAAAGAAAAACTCTTGAATAATGCAAGACAGACTGTCCTAAAGAAGCTTAAACAAGGGTCAGTGAAAAATTCATTTATTTGGCATTGAAAGTATGTTTCATAGCAACCCACACATATTGTGTTGCTTCTGCTTTACGGTTAACTAATTCCATAAATAATGAATTTAAATGAAACAATTAATTAATGAGGCCTAGGGTTCAATGTGGGATCAATAACAATCTTTCCCCTGTAATGCTTTAGGTTAAGATCCCCAAAAAAACAATTAATATGGATTTTCATAAGGGAGTTATTACATATATACCAAATTATTAAATGTTTTTACAGAACAAGAGATAAAGTATATAATGGGTGAAACACTTGTTAAACAGATCCTCATTCTAATATAATTTCAAGGTACTATACTTGTTTTCACTAGTTGTATTAATATATTTTACTGCGTATGTAATTTTTAAAAATTGCTATTTCTTATACACATTGTGAACAGAAAGGTTTATGTGGATTACTTTCACTTTCCCTGAAGCATCTGGTACCCATTGTCCAATGTACAACACACGGTAGGATGAAGGCAATATTCTTGTTATGTACGGGCATTTTTTTCTGTGCTAATTGAAAATATATTTTAATTAAAATTCATTTCAATCTTTTGTCTACAAAGAAATTTTTCTCAGCTTTACTGAAGAGATCACTAAAGGCCAGTGCTAGAGGTAGAAATCATTGTAGCAGTTTGGGTTAGGAAACAAGTTGTGAGTATGAATATTGCTAACAATCTAGACAGTTATCCAACTTTTTGTGGTAGGGGAATGTATCTCATTCTTCATGTAAGTGCATTTGAGGGACGTAAAATCTTGATTTAGCTGAAAGCAGTGTATTTCACCTCGTACTTCATCACAAGACACATTTAAGATTAACCTAGGGAAAACAAACACGTCCTTAGGACATAATAGTAAAACCATGACAGACATACAAATGGTGCAAAGTCCCAGTGCAATGCCTGAATGGCAAGTACATATTCACAGGGCAGCTGTTCCCTGACTCTGGGTGAAATCCTGGTGCTCTACGTTTTCTCTTCTTTATCCTGAATCATCAAGACACACATGCCTTTCAGAGGTTTGATGGATTTAATTAATAGATGTTCATAAAACACCTCAAATATCTTTGAAGGAAGACATTGGAATAATATGAAGAATACTGTTTCCCACACATATTGTCAATGAATAGAAAGGCTTTTGTAGAAACAGAAATTTTCACATAAATATTGAATTGTTGAAAACAATATAGACAACTCAATTTCATAGTATTAAATATTTAGTAGGGATTACCCTTTTTTCCCCCCAGGAATTTGATAGACACATGAAAATATCAGCTTCTACAAAAGCATTTCTATTGATTTTTGACAGAAGTTTAGAGTAATAACAGACAATGGAAAGGGTTAAAGTTCAAGAAAAAAGAAATATTTCTCTAAGATGATCTCTATTGTCTACAGTATTCTAATACTGAAAGGTATTGCAACCTTTAGTGAAGCTCATGAGTTTATGGTATCCACTGACAGGGTTTTATGAAAATCGCATCTCAAACCTAAATTTAGCTACCCAAATCCTATGGGAATAAGGACTTGTCAGTGGTTGCAACTTCAAACCTGCTGTTTGCTGTTTATATCTATTTGGCATTATAACAGTAAAGGCATAAAAATGGTCTGTAAGTTACCTCATTGTATGCAAGTGCTCCTAACAGCTTTGTCTGTACTAAGATACATTGTTATTGTTTTTTGGTGAGAAATTCTGTCTTAACCTAGAGTTAGCATTTCTTATATTGAAAATTTTACTTGAATATAACTCCAGTAGGTATTTGAGGACAGGATGGGATGAGGGTCATTGGACTGTTTCCTCTTCTTCTTCAGGGAGCAGTTCATTTTAAGTTAAGCTTTAGCATATTTTGAGGGCTTTAATTTGGAGATACATTTGTGTAATGAAATTACCTAAGATATATCCCACAATACTAAAATATATTTTACAAATACATATAAGGTAAAAAATACAGGTAAAAATCCCTTATCTCTTATGAAATTTACAACTCCAAAATAACATACATTGGAAGGGCAGCAAGCATCAGAAATATCTCTGGTGACATGGCTCCATTTGTATCAAATTCAAGATGGGGAGCAGAAATATTTGTGACTCAGTGGATGCTTGCTACCTTCAGGCATCAGGATGCTTGAGTTGTTGTGGTTGTACCATATTTTAGATGAAGGTAAATAAGCCAAATTATATCATCCAGACCAGCAAGTTAAAAAATTGAGTTAGGGCAGTGTCTTGGGAAAAGGTAGGAAGTAAAAATATGCTTCTCTTGTTTGCTCAAAAGTTGCTGTCATTTTTTCAGTCTTATTTAAATGTCCAACTCCATCTGTTTGCTAATAATTTGGGGACACCTAAGATACCTTCTTTTTCCTTTTCACTTGGCGAATAAAAAATGGGGCTCTGCTAGTTTTATCATACCTACAGAGCCATTCCATAGCTATCCTCACAGACACCTAAAAAGAGACATGCAGAGGGCAGGGTGGAGCTGCAAAGAGACCAAACCACAATTACAGCTTTCTACACCTTTGTCTTCCCTGGTTCTTTAACTGACTGCTCTGACAAGCTGGCATGCGAAAAGTTAGATACATGAATTTATTTTTTAAATAGGAGAAGTTGCATTCACCTAACATTTTCTTATTCAGAATGTTTTGAAACTTCTCTTTCCAAAGAAGTGAAGCTCTGTAGGCTGAGCTAGGGTTGAATTTATCACTGTGGCTTATCCAGAACATCTTAATTTATGTATGTGGAGAAAGATAACTTGACCTAAAAAAAATCAAGAAAATGTGTGAAGCTTGAGAAAGTATATCTGTGCAGAAGAGGAAGAAGAAAGTTGATGCCAAGAAGTGAAGATGTGTAAATTTTTTAACACGATGGGGATAGATGTGGAGAAGACGCATGAAAGACAATTCAACTTTTCTCACATGTTTAAGGTCGCTTTAAAAATATTTTAATAGAGGAACCAAGAGGTCACACAATGAAGACAAGAGCTCATAGAATTTTAAGAATCATTTTTTAAAATCCTTAGAAATGTCCGTGGTATTTTAAACTACCAGATTCACCAAGGTGAGAGGCTGAAATCTTCAATCCAGACAAATTACAAAGTCACCAAAGAGACCTATAATGCCCAGCAAGGATGAACAAAGCAAAAGTAAGATTCTGCTAACAATATGTAAGGGACAGGATTTGATAGATACACTGTATTCTTATTATTTTCTCTCATCAAAATACTTCAAGGCTCATCATGGCTCTTTTCATGCTAAAATAATAACAATAAACAAAAAGCATGATCAGCTACAGTGGCATTTCACACCATCCATCACTTATAGAGCTTGAAACAGGAAGCACCATTTTCCAAATTGAAAATGTTTGAATGGGCTGTCAAAAAGCCTCTCAGTAAATGTGTTCCATCCAACAGAAACAAGCCCTCTGCAAACAAATCAAGTGGTGCAGAAATCCTTTGCACAAGATGATAGGCGAGGCCTCCATGCTGACACTGCTTGCAAGCCAAGTTTTCATGTACTTTGATGGCTGACCTCCAACTCCTGACATATTCATTATATTCCAGCATGTTGGGCGCAGATTGCATTGAAGCGATGACAGCTACAAGACAGCCAACAAGGAATATGGGCATTCTGGCAACAGGTGGCCTTTCATTTGTACTGGGAAAGTTAATCTAGTTTATCATCAAAGTATATTATGTTCAAGGAGTGTCATGTTTTGAGAAGTATAGTGACAGATCAAACAGAGGAAGCAGTCTTCCATAGACTGTGACATTTTTCGTAGACCAAACCTTTCAAGCTGCTCTATTGTTTATGCTTGATTTAGGTCAGTTAAAAATTATTCCATTGTCTCAGGGTTTTCACTGCTGGCTCCAAATTATAGTTTCTGCCCTATGTCAAAGTCTGATGGAGGTATGCCAGAAAGTATGCAGCCTTGGAACCACCATCAGCCACACGCTGGGGAAAACTTGATTACCTTGGAAAAGGTGTTTTAAGAAAGATGATACTTCTCAAGGAAAAATAACAGATAGAAATTCTTCTGGGAATGTGCATGTCTTTAGCTCTGACAACCACATTAGCTGCAAATTCGGTCCTGAAAATTCTTACTCCCTTGCCCACTTTGCTTATCTTTTTCAACAGACTGAGGAAAAATTGTGTAAAATTGAAATCATGTCAGAGTCTCATAACTCAAGTGGTTGATGTGAACTCTTGGTTTAATTTCACTCCTGCTTTTGAAGATAGGTCAGAGAAATACTGTGCCACAGTTAAAGTAAACCATTGATTTTACATGTGAGAATAAAGTCACAGAGCTGACACCAATTTTTTTGTTCAAACTGTTTTGTGGTAAAAAAGTGTTTTTTAACTATTTTTTAACTATTTATTTTTAAAAATAAAATTTTCCACTTGCTGTGGAAATTACAAAGAAATATACTCAAGAGATATAAATGAGCAGAAAATTCCAAAACCTAAAGTATTAAAAATGGAAATGGACATCTGGAAATCCTGGTGCAGTCACCAAATATTGCAGCTTTTCTAACATAAATAATTTTGTTTTTTCTTTACAGACCAGTCCTTGGAATACAGACTTAGATGAGAATGTTGGAAGTAAAGCTAGAAATCTCAAGAAAAATGTGATCTTACCAGGGAAATTAAGTCCCCAACAAAACCAGCAGTAGAGTAGGGCTCAAACTACAGCCTTATAGGATACCATGGCAACATCTGAAAAAAAAACTAAAACAGGAATTCAGATTACATACTTTTTTATTAATTTCTGTCAAAAAGACATTAATGAAAAATGTAGACAAGTGGCTTCATTTTTTAAAATAAAATTTGCCACATAAAGGGAAAAACAATCCCCCATCTTTTTCTGGCATTTGTTACTTATGGTATATTTAATATTAAACTGTTACTGAATAAGGATCCAAATATATTTTGACAGAAGAGCAGAATGAAAACTCCAAGTATGTGTGTCAATATAGCTTTTGTAGAGGTGAATTTTGATATCTCATATGAATATTTGGCTTTTGTATCAATTGAACATAATATTTTAAAATGTTAAGCTACATAGATGCATTGATGTTTTAGCATCATGAGGTGAAAAATGTATTCCCTGAAGTCATCTACCTCTTTCACCACGGCATTCATCAAAGTTGCCTTTTAGCACATGAACCAACATGATGCAACATAATGAAAAAAATGTCTTCCAGAAGGGCATGGGTCAGCTATATCCTTTAGTCCTCGCAACCACACCAGACTTAATCCAAAGATATTTGCAAAGAATTTCTGGCTTTCCAAGAAAAAAATTTACTTTTTGTATTATTTTACTTGAAATCTCTTAAGAAGATAACTAATTATTCAAGTTAAGGTACGTTTAAGATATCCCGGAAACTTCTGGAAACTGTGGCATAAGTACTTGATGATTCTGACATGATCAGTAATAAATCTGAATCATTTTCTCATAAAACCTTCATACAAATACTTGTTAAGAAAGCTAAATATTTTTAAATGAGTCTTGAGAAAATTTTGGAGTTTATGAACGGAGTCCTCTTTCACATTGGGGAAAGCAGAAACACATCATCATGAAAAGTGAAGCCAAATAGCAGAAAAGAGAAAGGGAAACAAATTACATGAGTTTTCAAAAAGTGACAGATGAAACAGAGCCCTCAGCAATATCTAATTAGGAAAAGCAGGCAAATGAGCAACACGCCTGCTACTTTTATGGATGAATACACCCAGATCATCACCTCTCACTGCTACAAAGGCCATTGGTTCCCATTAATTGACAGCCGTGAGTACCTTCACTTCTCTTAGTCCTTTTCTGAAGAGTTGCTCCTGGTTCATCAGTTGTTTGCCCTGACCTGTCCAGTGGATTTATAGTTTCTGATTATAATCTTCTTTACAATACTGTGCAGTTAATTGAGATATATGTGCACTCTACTTATCATGTGACTGAGAGCACAGTTATACCCACAGGCTCCAATTTCTTTCACATTACAAAAAAAAAAAATTCTATTATTTTTGAGCAGAAATGCCAATGTTTGACTCATATTCTCTATTTCTTATGTTGCCCTAACTGCCTACTACTGATTTTGCAAATTACTTTAATTAATAATAATATTACACCGTTCCTTATCCTGCATCCTTTCCCCTATGATCTTAGCTGTCACAGACAGAAGGTTTTGGAATTTTAATTTAATTTTACTGCGAAGGTCTTCCCAATGTTGTACTTAACTCCTGCAGCCTTGATTCCTTGAGTTGCTGGAAGCTGAAAATCACCTGTAATTTGGAAAACCAGACAATTTTGAAAGTTTTCAGCAAAAAAAGAACTCATGGCAGAATTCTGCCATGCAGTGTTGACCAAGCTAGAAATTAAATAATAACCATTTGAAATCATTTTTACTTGCTGCATTATGAAGAAACTTTCTCTTTTCTGCTCTTAAGGTGTTGCAGTTAGCTAGTGAAATCAGATTATGGAAAATAGGCTTTGTAATGGCATCTTCACTCCAGAAAAGGGGAATAGAGCGGGCAAGTTTTAATGTCTCAAGCCCAGAGAGACACTCTTCTGCTTAAGGAAAAAGAAACAAATATTCTTAACTTCAATCATTCTTTCAGATGAAATGGGGGTTTGAGTCTTGGCCCAAAATATTTTAAGAAAAAACTTAAATGCTAAATTTGCTTCCTTCTTCTTAACCACTATTAATCTGAATCCCTGGTTGCTAAGTCCAAGGTGAGAGAAAGTGACATCAAGAAATTTTAATCTTACAAAATCTAGGAGTAGTGCTGCATGACTTTCAGTGTTGCATACAAGCATGTTACCTTCCTGTGTATGTTCTAACACTACAGAGTATTTCTTTTTTTCACCAGCAGAAACAAGACTTTAAAAAGTACATTTTGTTATACTCATCACACAATTTTATGATTTCTAATGCAGTCTACATTGGTAGATACATGGTCTATCAGTACAGGGCTCTGATCCACAGAGGTTTATTGACACTATTCTAATAAAACTGGTAAACAGTATTATTAAAAGGCAAACAGACAAAATGATCATGAGAAGATCTGAAGTAGAGAGACCGTATTATTATTGTTTCTGCCACATTTGAGTGAAAACCTCAGATTCTCACCCCTGTTTACAGTTGCCTTAACTTAATTCATCATTAAAATCTTTTCTCCTTAATAAAAATTACAAAAATAATGATTAAACATTCAATAGATAAGTGCTGCTCACTCAGAATACTTAGAGACTGAGATATCCTTGTTAACAGGACAGAGAGGTGTCATGGTTTTTACTTATGAGAAGTAACACTTAGACACATTTCTAGGAAAACCTCTCAAAACTGGAAATTAGGTTTTTCAGTGTTCTTTTTTTCTTTTTTTTTCATTTTAATGAAAAATTTTTGCATTTACTTAAAAACCACTTTTGCAGCAAACATTTCAGCAAGCAAAGGATTTGTAAAGGAAAAATGCTAGGCAAACACGAAGGCTTTCTCTGTACTGACTAAAAGCTATTGTTTTTCTCTAACAAGATTTTTAAAACCCACAGTGTTTTTATTTCCCTCAAAAATCCTAACAGGAGACAAAATTTGTTTACTTCTTCCTGTGAAGTAACCAGGCAAGGTCAAATCTGTACCGTACCCCTGTGACTGACTTGATTGACCTT
The DNA here is from genome assembly GCA_025920805.1 of Petroica traversi. Classification (NCBI taxonomy): domain Eukaryota; kingdom Metazoa; phylum Chordata; class Aves; order Passeriformes; family Petroicidae; genus Petroica; species Petroica traversi. Next base: position 3,770,569 of record JAHLSL010013749.1, read on the forward strand.
GTGCTAATTCTAGAAGTGCTCTATTTATACTACAGTTTTGCCTCAGTTATCAGCATATAAAACACTTCCTTGCCATGTAAGAAAACCAGAGAAAAAAGAATTTATACAACTCTTCCACTTATGCGTGCTATCAGACTGCTCCAGAAGCAAATACTAATAGACAATTCTATGTGTTTGCCTCGTTTTGCTCTTGCCATAACGAAGGTGTCAACAGAAACATAACTATGGTTGCAAGACTGTACACTGGCATAAGTAAATGCAAAGTCCTCTAACTACACTGTGGGGAAAGAGCCCAAAGTGGATTGCCTTGCCTAGTCACCCAGAGAAGCAAAATGTGAATTATGAAGAAATTCTTTCTTTTCCCTGCAGAAATTTGTGAGGTTTGGCTGGCAGCACCACTGATTTACATCCTCTAATGTACATACTGCTACACTTCCTGTCCTGCTTTTGGCCTGATATTTTTTCTGTGGAACAATGTTTCATATCTTTATGCATCTGTAGCACACATTCTGAAAGTTAATATTGCAACCTTCTGCTGATGCTGTCACACATCGAATAGTCAAGATGTTGAAGATATTAACAAAAGATATATAATGTAATTAAAATGCACTATAGGTATTGTATTTTATAGAAAAAATGGTTCAGACAAAAGAATACTGATAAGTTTTCACCCTAAGGTTTACCTAGATACTGTTTATACAAGGCAATGAAAGTATCAAAGCACATGCTAATGTGTCAAACATCTGCAGTAATTTCATGGCATGAGCTTCCAATGACCTTCTGGGACATTGCCGCTAATTTTTCTTATTAAGAAAAATTATTTCCACATTCCATCATGCCATTTTCTGGAGGTATGCAATAAGGAAATAGTGTACAGCAACTCAAATTAGATACAGCATGTCTCTGCTTAATTTACTTCATGCTGTTAATTACCCATCTAGAGAGATTTTAATGATGCCACATTTAATAATCCAGATCTGCCTACGTATAAGCACATGTCTAAACTGAGTGGAACTTATTTTATTTTGATGTATGGCTGGCAACCTGGCAATTTCAATGTAAGAGGATGTTGAGTAAGATGATTTTTACAAGTCCTCCTGCCAATTACAGACTGAAAGTCTAAAAAGCTTCCCTAAAAGGCATCTTTTCCTGACGAGACACTTCTGTGGAGAGCAAAACCATTTAATCCTTTTCCTTTGCAGTTCAGAACAAAGGACCCGGCCACATACAGATTTAATGTATATTAAATACATACATATAGATTTAATGTATATTCTGCAGACAGTAGTGCTGAGGAGGCAAATCCTCCACTTTTCTCATAGCCCTCCCTTGACTGTAGTGGTCATAGTTGTCCTTTCTTGGAAAATAACATTGATTGATCAGAATAAAATGTACCTCCTAGTAAAGAAGTACTTGTAGGTTACAAGGGGTTTGGCTGTGGTGTGAATCTCCTTTCTAAACACCTGAGCTGAAACAGGGCAGATACTAACACTTTCAAACTTTGTTTTGATGGGATGATGTAGTTATAGGGGCACTGTTCCTTTGAATCAAGTTAAATATGTATTCTGATACTTGTTCAAATTAAGAAATGAGCCTAGACTTTCTATAAGATATCTCACAAATTCCCATTTTTGAAAATTCCATTCATTTTTTATTACGTTTACTTACACCTGGTGTAAGTACTGTGGGTGTAAGGATTCCTCCTTCAGTCTAAGCTCTCCATGCCCAGGTACTGTAGCCCATGGTCTGTGACCCTCCATAATTGTCCTGTAAACCAGGGACACTTGGTTAAGTAATCAAACCTGCTGCTTTCTGTCACATAACAAAATTTCAACCTATAGGGCTATTTCTAAAAAATAAAGTAATACATTTATAAAGAAATAAACTATAATTAAATGAGTAAGATATGCACCTGTGTTTTTAGAGGTTTAGCCTGACCAAGGCAGAAAACTTGCGGACTTCCTTTAGAGCATGTCTCATAAGTCATGAAGATTAAGGCTATGCAGAGAGCAACATAACTACGGTATGAGGAAATGTGCTTAGTTTCTTATTTAAATGTAAATAAACAAGCAGAAGAAAGACTTGGAAATTATTTTACAAATTTCACAAATAATTAATACTGTTAATCTATCCCATTTCCCTCCTGTCGTAGCCTTTACTTCTTTTGAATGTTTTGAAATCCATAGGGTTAGTAAAGACCTTAAGAAGGAAAAAAGGAAAAAAAAAAGGCTAGAAGTTTGAGCTGAAATGATGCCAACATACAAGCGGGTTGTGCAAAACACCAAGAAATCATTGAAATTTCTTAATGCAGAGTACTGACATTGCAAACATCATGTAGTACAAAATGTGCACTTTTTGAAAGCAATGGAATGATTTTTTGGAACTTTCTTTCAAGCTACTATTAACCTTAATAAACTGACTGCAGAAATGGCATGTCAAAAGGGATCCAACCATTTACTTAATAACAACTCACAGTACTTGAAAAATAAAATCACAGTCTTCAATTAGATTTTTCAGATCCTTTATATATATGCTAGGAAAAACTGGTCCTGGGTTATAAAGTAATATTCAAGAGCTTTGATTTATATTTCTAAGGTAATAATTTTGCTTACATCAGTTTTAAAGTAATTTCATCTTTCCTTTTATGTGACACCTTTCCAGTTACTCTATTTCTTTATTCTCATATGAGAAATATGTATTTTTCATCATATACCTCCTCTTTTGAAAGAATTACAGTCTTCAGGTTTCTTACCTGTGAACACTCTGCAACCATTTTTTAGCAACTTTTCTCAGCTTCACATGTATTCTATTATTTTGCTCTTGATCTTGCCTACTGAAATGTCCCTAAAAGGTGCAAATGAAATTTAACTAGACATAGAATAGGGTGCTGTTTTGCCTTTCATATTATTTTTTAAACTTAGGTTTAAATTTGGTACTAATTCCAGGACCCCTTTGGCCAGCACATTCACAGAATCTGCTTTTTAAGTTGTTTATTTGCATTTGATCAATACAAAAAGTTCTCTTATAAATTATATATTTATATACTCAGATATTTATACACTCATAGTCAAGTGGTCCTCTGTTCATTGTTTCTTATTAGTGTTTAGATGACTTTTTTTTTTTGGAAAGCCAAACCTAGAAAAAAAAAACCAAACTAGTATTTAGGAAATTATGTAATAATTTCTAGACTTGGAAAAGATTAAACTATGGGTCTTGATATTTTGTAATTAGGCTTCTGCAGAGTAATGATAGAAAATGTTCTTGGAAAGACTGAAATATACCCAAAGATTTCCATCATTTAATTTAACAAATAAAATATGTGAAATTGTGTTTTAATCCTCGCAGTAGCTTGCTGTTATGATTTCTTCATAAATACAAAGATAGAACTCAGGGATATTATAGAGTTGTAAAGATAGTGAACAGAGCAAAAGTTTATTGACATGATAGAGATGGGCATATCACTTCACTCTTAAATTCATCACATTCCATTATACAACCAAAACCAGTTTTGTATCATTACTCCAACTGGAAAACCTGCTCCAGAATCATCTTCGTGGTAAACAACTGAAATGGAACAATCATGGAGGGATGTTTGGTTGAAATATTTCTTCAGGAGTGTCTTACACACTATTATTAGAAGTATTTTAAAACACAACTTTCACTTAGTGAAAGCTTCCTTTAAATTTGGTATGGGCACATTTTTACATGAAAAGACCACCTAGCAAAACTCCTTATTCTTGCAGCTGTTTTTTTTATATGCAGACTACACTTAACTAAAGGGAGTAGCCTTTCACCATGTCTCTGAAACTGTCACATTTTTAATTGTTTATATTTCACCATCCAAAGGATTGGACTTGACTGAGCTACCAAGGTTCTAGACAGAAAATTATTTTAAAGAGTCCCTGTCAAAAATAAATTAGCCTTGATCATCATGTTTATAAAAGATCTTGCCTGTATATTCTGGGATTTGTACAACCTTCAGCTAAACATTTCTGATCCTGTGTGGACTATAGACTCAAGGGATTGAAGACGTCTCTGTCAAGCTGTCAGGAAATAATTTATTCTGATAAATACAGAAATATTTTCTTTTTAAGTCTTCAAGGCTATGCCACGATCAGGACATTTACCTTTGATCCAATATAAATGAAGATACTTGTTCTCAGAAGTAGCAGGATTTAATTATTTATTCTGTTTTTCCTCTTTCCAACTAAAGGGAAACAGTTAACAAAACATGGGATTAAAAATATGCTAAATATAACGAGTTTTTTTGTAAAAGGGATTACTTACTTTGAATATGGTGAAATATCATTCATGGTTCCTCTGAAAACATTCAGCCTGTGAGAGAGTGGATGCTGCAATGAGAAGTTACACCAGTAAAAATTGATAGAGTACCTGAATGATGGGAGACTCTTGACATCTGTCAGTTTCAGGACATATGAGAAACACTTCAGAAAGGTATCAGTGCCTAACTAAGTTGATTGTCACAGCAGGAGATAAAGAAAGGTGGACCAGTTCCAGCCCTGGGAATATGAGTAAGAGATCACTTCCACTTTCCTGAATCTCTTTTCTGCTCGGTTGACACCACTAAATTGGGAGCAAAGACACACGTATTTTCTGAACCATGAGTGCTTGAGAGTGAAGTTCTGTATTTCCTCATGTAATACTTGCTGTTGCATGAATCAGGGTTAGAATCCAAGCTCAAGAGTCATCAAAGAAAGATTTCATCAGATGAAAACTTCCTTGTAGAGAAATTTCTCTTCTAGGCACTTGAAGCATCTTTCTGCCAACATGGTGAGAGATTTTGACCTTCTGGGTTTCTTTAACCCTTACAAAACAAAAAAAAAATCTCCCACAAAAACAAAGGTGCTTTATCAGAAGATGGAAGCTTTGTGTTTCTATTTTTTACCCTGCTAGGTGATGGTAGGCTTGAGTGTAAAGAACAATATACATAAAGAGTCTTAAAGAGATTGGTTCACAGCACACAGAAAAAACCATGAAAATTACTGGGTATACAGCTTATTGCAAGTTTCCTAATTGTTTAATGTACAAGAGCATCTAAGATGACCCATAATTTCTTGTTGATATCATACAGATATAATAATTCCCTGTGAATCAGAGAACAAATAAAATGCAGCACTGGCAGATCTGCCATTCAATACTGAAGAAATGTTTGCACCAATTTTCGGGTCACAAAGCTTCTGACTTATGCCCAAACTGATTCCTAGTCCATTACTTCTATCATGTCAAGCCCACTTAGAGTTTGATTCACCACTGCTGTCACAGAGAATATATCATTCACACATCTTTCCTTTACCATCAGATATTTGAAACAGCATGCAAAATGGGTTTGGAAAATTGATGTTGTCTCTCAGTTCCAGCAGTAATCCCAGGCCAGGTCACTGATTTTTACAAAATAAACAAACAAAACCCCCACCAACTTTCTGGTAGTAGAGTGGGGAATGGACACTTCAATGGGATGATTAAAACAGGCTGAATACCGTTGGAGAACATGAAGAAAGTTGCTTTCCTCCTTGACTTCAAGATCACCCACACCATGAAGCCAAATCTCTATCATTCCACTGAACTCTGGAAATTTCCCTGTGATCCTATGACAGAATTCTTGGGAAGAATTTTGCCTTCAGTGGCATGAGGTTTTGCTGGTGATCCAGATGGGCCTGAAAGATGAAAGCGCCATTGCAGTTTTACAGCCATAACCTCTTCTTTCCCTTCACTGCTTCTTTGCTTCCTGAGACATTGCCTAGCTCAGTGTGTGTGAGCTGCCTGTGGCACAGCAGCTTTCCTGGATTTATTCCAGAAACAGAACAGGTGGAATAGGTCAAACAGGGATCCAGTCTGATATACATCCATCAGCATTTCTTAGATTTTTCTACATGTGCAGTTTGCAGACACCTAAATATCCTGTGGAGTACACAGCAAAGAATAGATGGGTCAACATATCACTTGTACTTGGAGCAGGCAAACAGCAATTTTTATTATGAAGAGAAGCTCAACATTTGAGCTGAGCCAGAGCAAACCACAAAACTTCTGAAAGCAATAATTTCAGCAAGTCAGACACAAAAGTTCTGCTTGTGGTTAGACAATGAATTAAACTTAATGCAATGATGGATGTTCTTTTAATTGATCAATTGCTTTATTGCAATAATTTATTGCATTTTGCTGAATATTTTCAGCCTTGATTGATGTATTCTTGAGACTGTATGGAGAGTGTAGAACCACCGTATACTCTGAAAGTCTGTGAAGAGTTTAATTTGGCCAATTCTTAGGTATGCTGCATCCATATCTTCAGATTCAATTTGATTCTTCAGTATTAGAGCTTTTATTCAGTTTTCTCATTTAGATTTTTTTACTTTTACCATTAAACCCAAAGATACAAAGATACAAAAGGCAACTAAAATACAACTGATAAAGACACAAAAATAAAGTAATATTTTCCTAATTGGGATAGGCTGTTCTAGAATCCTGCTGAAATTCTATTGCAAATTTTTGAGTCAGTTTTCACATGTAATAAAACAGAAATTAAAATCTTTAAGCTTCAGAGCTCTCATACATAATTTTATTGACAATGAGAGTTGTTGCCATCAGTTTGTCAGACAGATATTTTGAGAAAATCTTTTAGATTTTTTATAAGCCTGATTATCTAAAAGATCTGTGGGGGGAAAAAAAGAAATAAAGTATTCTTTAAAAATTATACTGTCTTTTCTATTACAGTTATTCAGAGAGTATAAGTCCAGCCAGAAACTTATTTTGAGCAAAATAGCTCAAAAAAAGAGCAATAACCCTTAGAGCTCAGCTTGAGCTTATGCAACTGATTTGATGTCATCTTGTCCTAAAAGACTGACAATTTTTAAAAAGTTATTCTTCCTTTGTTGTTGCAGAGTCTTGAATCTTATCCTTTGGACATAGTACAGTCATGTTTCAGGCCTTGTGTGGTTTTTAAGTTTTTGGTTTAGAGAGTAAGTTACATAGTTTAAAAAATAAGCAACTTTTTTCAAGCCATTCTGGAACCTTTTTTCTACTGAAGAGAAACAATGAGTACAAAAACCTATGGATTTTAAAAAAAAGTGGTTTGTGGTAATTAATATATCCCTTTTGCATAGAAGGACAAGAATGAGTAGTCTTCATTCAGTAATTAAAGTTGAATCCACAATTTTTTTCTTTAATTAAGAAATTTGGAGTTCACGCTCTTTACTTAGGGGTCTGCTAGGAGTTTTAATCTGAAGTATATTGGGAATTAACTAATTCATTTGTTGTATGAGTTGAAGCTGACCAGCCCTCTCTACAAGTTACTTGTGTCCCTCAGTACGGCATGAGGTTTTTTTGCTTTGAAAAATACAGTTAAAATTTAAAAGTCAACAGGGATCAGACTTACTCTGAATCCTATTTATTGCACAAAAGCTGAATTACAAGTGTCCAAAGGGGGATTTCTTTTAGCAGAATATCAGCAAAAGTTATTTCCACTCAGCTGAAGCAATTAAAATGCTTGCACCTTTAACAATAACAAATCTTAAGTAATGTCACTTAATAGTTTAGAAAATAATGAAGACACAATAAGTTAATAAATCATTCTCCTGAAATACAGAGAACATGACTAGATTCAACCTCTAATACTTGGCCATCCTTGATGCATTAAAGTAACCTTTCTATTTGTGCTAACAAGTATAAAAAGGAATTTTAAATAATGTCATATATTCCTTGTCCATAACTCTCTGCTCTGTTTTTATTTAATTTCTGAAAAATTATCTATCTTTAGCTTACAGTACATTGTTGAGACAAATATGTAAGACTAACATTAAAATATCTGAAACAATGCAGTCAACTGTCACTTATTAATAATTGGAAATTCCAGTATTCCAGTTTATTTAATTTCTTTTGTCCATGGAGCTGGATCCTCCATACTGTAGTTTAAATGACAGATACAATTCTGTATCTCTTTTCCCTGGTTATGTACCTCATTTAGTGACTTCACTGAGGGTTTACTGTTTCCTGAAGGAGGAAGAAAGCTCTGACCAACCTTCAACTATTGCATTGCAAGTCACTTCTCTTATCAATACTATCGTACAGATTAATCCACATAACAAGGTTATTCAATTGCTGGTCTACTCTACAAGACTCTAAATTGTCTTGTAAAGTGTCCAACAGAAATGATAATATTGAGACTTAACATTTACCACTGGGTCAAAGAATTCATCAAGTAAATAAATCTGTCAAATCCCAGCTGTGAAGAACCTCTCCCATGATGCAGGGAGCCAACCCTCTCCATTTCCTTTCAGAAAATTCAACTTCCAAGGGTGTAGAATTAAACAGAGTGCTCCAGAATACCAAGGGATAGATGACAGAAGGGAATGCCAAGTAACATTTCAGTACAAGGTCTTCCAACATATTGCAGAAAAATGGTAATTCCTTATAATTAAGTATTATGAACAAGGAGTTGAGCTTCTTTTCACTGCATACTTATACAGTGTGACTTTTGCAGATTCCAGAGAGGGGTCTCAATTTAAATCACAAAATCCTGCCTGTTCATCAAACTGTTGAATTTATTTGCAATTACATAAAATTTCCTATTCTAATTTTATGGTGGTTTTAGACCTAATGACATAGGCTAAGCATCTGTCTGCTAAAATCATATATCTTATTTTTCAAAGCAATTGAAAGAAGCGATAAATAAAATGGCAAGAATGACAAACATTTTAACTATATTGCTGTTAAAATACTGTGCTGAAATACAGATCTAACAATCTCTGCTTGATCAAAAAAATTAACAATAGGGATTTTTCCCAGTGTATATCAAGAGTAACAAAACACTACAGTTCATTTTTAGTGAGCATGGCACAATTGTAACTGCAGAAATACTTCAAGGAAGTGTATTGGAGAGTGCTTTAAAGAAATCACAACCTATTTGTCATCATTCCTCTTCTAAGTGTTTAAGAAATTTATATACTCACTGTAAGAAGTGTTTCAAACTGAACTCAGTCTAACAACGCAAAGAGGAAGGGTTTCTACAGGCTTCTAACCAGAAGAGGAAGGTCAAAGAAGTTGTAACCCTCTGATAAACAATGCTGAAAAACTGGTAACTATGGATGAGAAGAAGGCTGAGGAGAAGGCTGAGGTACTCAAAAACATTTTTGCTTCAGTCTTGAATGGAAACCTGTCTTCTCAAATCTCTCAAAGGGATGGACAGCAGCATGAGGGCTGGAGTAGGAAAATCCTTCCCACTGGGAGAGAAGAGCAGGCTCCTGACCACCTGAGGAATCTGGATGTATGTAAGTCCGTGGAACCTGAGTAAATAATGCCAGATTCCTGAAAAAATTGTCTGAAGCAGCTGTCAAGCAACCCTCCATGAAATCTGAAAAGTCATGGCAGTTGGATGAAGTTCCAGGGATTTGGGAAAGGGGAAACACTCTACCCATTTCTAAAGAGCATATAAAGGAAGACACTGAGAGCTATAGACCTGTCAGCCTCCCCTCTGTGCCTGGGAAGATCATGGACCAGACCACCCCAGAAGTTGTCCTAAGGCACCTTAGAACATAGAAGACCTGGTGGTGATTTGAAGTTGTGATGGGGTTATTACCTTGGGAACAAGGAAAACAGTGCAGATGTCATTGATCTGGACTTCTGTAAAGCCTTTAACACAGTCCCCTACAATATCTCTTGGAAAAGACAGATTTGATGGGTGGACTCTTAAATACTTAAGAAAGTGGTTGGACAGTCACATCCAGAGGGTAGTGGTCAATGCCTCAGAGTCCTGAAGGACATCAGTGACAAATGGTGTCCCTCAGGACATCAGTATTCAGACCAGTGTTATTTAATCTCTTCATTAATGACATAGTTAAGGGAACAAAGTGCTCCTTCTGCAAATTTGCTGATGACCCCAAGCTGAGTGGTGCAGTTGCCTCACCTGAAGGACAGGATATCATCCAGAAGGATCAAGACAAGCTGAAGAATTGGGCCCATGGAAATCTCTTGAGGTTTAACAAGACCAAGTGGAAGGTGCTGCACCTGGGTTGGGGCAGCCCTTGGCATCAACACTGTCTGGGGGATGAAGAGATGGAGAGCAGCACTTGGGGGTGCTGGTGGGTGAGAGGCTGGACATGACCCAACAATGAGCACTCCCAGCCCAGAAAGCCAAACGTGTCCTGGGCTGCATCCAAAGCAATGTGGGCAGCAGGGGAGGGAGGAGATTCTGCCCCTCTGCTCTGCTCTGCTGAGACCCCACCTGGACCTCTGTGACCAGCTCGGCAACCCTCAATGTCAAGGCACAGACCTGTTGGAGTAATTTCAGAATAGGGCCACCAAGATGATCAGAGGGATAGAGAACCTCTGCTGTGATGAGAGGCTGAGAGATTTGGGACTGTTCAGCCTGGAGAAGAGAAGGCTTTGGGGTGACCCAATTGTAGCCTTCCAGTACCTGAAAGGAGCCAACAAGGGAGATGGAGAGAGACTCTTCACAAGAGCCAGTAGTGACAGGACAAGGGGCAATGGCTTCGAACTGAAAGAGACCATGTTTAAGTCAGATGTTAGGAAAAAGTCCATGGTATGACGGTGGTGAGGCATTGGGACAGGCTGTCCAGAGAAGCTGTGGCTGGCCCATCTCTGGAGGGGATGAAGGCCAGGCTGGATGGAGTCCTGAACAACCTGGTCTTGTGAAAGGTATCCTTGCCCACAGCAGATGGATTGGATGGAACTAGATGATTTTTACTTCTCCTTCCAACCCAAACCATTCTAAGAGTGTGTAATTTAGCAGTGAAATAATTTCAGGTTACTCCCACCTCCTTGATGAATGTTTTTAGTGGCTCAGATCATCTGATATTCAAACTGCTTATGTGCATACGTGCCTGTGTATATGTGTGTGTCTTTGAACACTTGTAGATTTTCTAGGACTTTTTCCTGGTTCTATGGGGCATCCTTCCTGTACCATCTGTTTCAGATAATTGTTTCTTACATATCTTAAGTCCTGAAATATGGTGACACTTAAGGTGAGTCTGAAGTGATTACAGCTCTTAAATCAAAAGTCTGATCTCAAAAAGAATTTTTAGGTATCAGGACTTCTATGTTATCTTGGATAAAGGAGAGAGGACATTTCTTTGTGATGAGAAATTATAGAGTTTTATCTGTTTTAATAGAATAGGGTTTGTCTCTCTCTCTTTTCTTTTTTCTTTTCCCTTTTTTTTTTCTTTTTCTGTCCAGGGAAAATCTGTACTTGCATGTGAAGGATGGTTTTATATTGCCTACAGAACTCGTCCTTTTATATAACACTTTAGTTGTCTGGCATTTATATTTGTTCCTTGTTAGTGTATTTTAGTACTTGCATACTCCATGTAAATATTTATGTAATTTCTTTCTCAGAGTGGAAGAACATGAGATATAAATAATCCCCTGAAACTGAAAGGAAAGATTTTGCTTGTTTCCTTTGTATTTGGAAATGTATTAATTTATGATATTCCACAGTGTGCATATGAAGTAAAGATCTATTCAGGAGCTTATTAATTTCCCAAAGGTGCTGTACTCTCAAGATGTCATGAAATTACTATTTCTCGTTTTCTTACTATGAAGGCCTCTTGGTTTTCAACATTTTTTGGAGTACTTATGGGGCACAGACATCTGAGGTGATTAAACTTTGTAGTCCTGAATGCTTGTCATCACTGGTGTTCTTGGGATTGCAAAAATCAAAAGAAAATGAATGAACGTAACTGCTGAAAACTTTGTGTAGTGCTTGCACAGAGTGTGACATTCTGTAAGCAAAATCAATTCTCTTCTGATTTGGTGAATAATTCTAAGTGCAGTTTTCAGAGATCAGAAATCTTAATTTATCAGAATTGCAGCTCTGTTCTTTTTCACTTTCGTAAGTGTTCATGACAGTGATAACAAGAATAAAAATTTGATCATGAAGCAGGTATCATTTTAACCTGCCAGACAGACGTACCTCTGTCTCATTCTCACAGATAATGCACTATTTCTGAATGGAAAAGTTGTGGATTGGATCTTGACAAAATACTTTAAAATATAAAGATAAATAAATGGACTTCATAGTTCTTGGTATAGACTCAGGTAGGCATACTCCTTTTCAGTTAACACACCCTCAAAATACTGGGTACTAGAGCAGCTTTGGAAAGTAGCTCCCCCTGAGTACACAGTATCCCTGTTTTGTGAAACTTGTAGTATACTTACAGTAAGAGTTAAAAAAACCTTTGCTATTCCAGAAGTGAATGCTTAGGAAGGGAGAGAGATATCCTGCAATAAATACTGCAATGCTTTTCCCAAGTGCAGACCAGTTAAAAGTATGTCTAAAGGATGTCAACATTTCTAAAGAATGATAAAATTCAGCACTGGACTTGTTAGCAGGTAACAGGAGCTTGAGTATGGATAGTCAAATTAATAGACATTTTGTATCATGCTCACCTTCTACTTTGGTGAGAGAAAATCTGTGTTTCTAGTAAGACACTTGACTGAAATTTGGGACAGAGCATCTACTCTTACTGATGCCAGGAATGACCTCAACCAGATTTTTCAGGTCACATTTGGCAAAAGGTTTGAGCACAGATTTACGTTCCACTGATGGCAAGATATGTATTTCATGGAACAGAGAAAAATTCCACTCCTACTTAACTCCTCATCTAAAAAACTGAGGAAAAATACCAACCCTTTGGATCCCTCTCTTAGTGCATCATGCACTTGAACTGACGGCTTTCCAAAACAAGTATTTTCCCTCTGTAGAAATACACCCTCTTTGTAATGCATTTCTGCCAGGTGAATTGGTTCAAGCTATCAACTCTCATCACCAGATCTCTAGCAGTCGTGACTTCTCCCTGAGATCTCTTGGCACACACAGTGCAGCTCTTTGTAAAGAGATCTGCAAATAGTACAACTACAGGAAAGTCTGTCATGCTTTCTTTTCTAATATTTGGTCTGTCATTAGATGAGTGAACTGGTCTTACCTTTTATTTGTTGCATTTATGAAATTTTTATTTTTTCCTTACATTTGGATGAGGTTCTTTTGTTTGTTTGCATAACGTGCACATTATATTTGGATAACTGAGATTTCAACAGAGTTAAATGCCTGCTGCTTTTGAACATTTTTTTGTAGCTCAAAAGCTTTCATGTAGTTTTCTACATAAAAGTAATACAAATTTATTTGTCAGTCAATCAAAACAAACCCAACCCCCCCAAAAAAGGTCAGGAATGCTAGAATTTTTTTTCACTAATGAAGCTGCCAAACCCTTTTTCATGTCAGTAGTACTGCATTTTCAGTCTTACTAACTTTCTATTTTACCAATTAAAAAATGCAATTAATACAGAAAAGGTGTTTAGGAGCAGCACAAAGTTGCATAACTATGTTTTGAAACATCAGAAAAGCTGAATGCAGCATGCAGGATGTCAACAGTCCTTGTTTAGGTATGGTCAGATTTAGGACCTGCTCATCATGTGGAGCTCCATTTATATTCTTACTTGTATCATTACCCTTTTAAATGGGAAATTAAACTAAGTGATAGATTTCTAGAAAGTGTAGGTAACAAGTATGATGCTCTTGGCTTCTTTTTTTCATTCATTCATTTTCTCTGCTCTGAGCCAGACCTTTCATCTCATTCCATACCTTTGCAGGAATTGCTTTGAGGATTTCTTATAATAGATAAGGTCCGTAATGTTCTTGCTTCTTGCTTACAAAGTTGCTATGTAAGATCTGAGCTTAGTCATCCGCTCTCAAGTTTTCCACCAGCCTTAGCATTTCAGATGGTGATCTATACATAGGCCTGGTTGGCTATCACCACAGCACTTTTGGTATTGACAACTAAAAACCGTCTTTAGGCAACAGGTACTGAAAGTCTTTAATTATCTCTGCATTTTACTCCATATTTTGTTTTAGCGTTGACAGGGCATTACTGTTGCACATTTTCAGTTAAGTTTTTTTGGTTCAGATCAGGCAGCTGCGTCAGATCTTTCCCACTTGTCTTAACACACTCTCTGCTATTGGGGTTTGGTTTTGTTTAGATTATTTTGACAATTGATCTTGCTAGTAGCTTACACCCTTTAGCAGTTTTTGTCTTTCTTACACCTAACACTGATGTACAAACTTATTTGCACACTGCCTTTCTTAACTTTGAGTGAAAAAAATTATTTTATTTTCTTGAAATACATATTATATTTTGCATCATTTGTTGTTGTTTGTGAAGTTTTCAAACCTTTATGTGAAGCACTGTATGCAAATTTCAAGTCCCTAAGCTATTTCTCTTCATCTGGTTGGTTCTCATCTACTCTAGTCAGCAGTTTCTCCATATCACTGTGGCTGATCTTGGAGATGAAAACAGGTACTTAAGTGTAAAGTCTTGAACTGTGTACATCACAGACAGAACTAGAGCTGGATCTGCTCCAGTTCTAAAAGTTAAATAAATAGTAATGAAACGTTTTTGTTTATCTAAAGGGTCATATTTTTTCCTGATTAGTCACAAACTTGACTGGTACTAATGCAAGTTATTTTTACCCCACATATTATTTTAGACCCTTGAAAAAAAATACTAATAATTTACTTTATTGTTTTACTATCTTTATTATTTATATAAATGATTATTCCAAATTTAAAAAAATTGGAATTTATTTCTCTGAGGGATTGTACATAGAGTAAATAAGAACAAAATACAGAGGGGGACAAATGTGAGGACTTTATAAGCAGTTCTGTGTGTAAGAGACACATTTGCCCCTCTGCCCGTACTTAGGCTGACATCTTCCTTTACCTTCTGTCTGGGGTTTTCTGGTGTCCCATATTGCTAGAAAAGATGTTGTGTGAACATTCTGTAAACTATTTGGATCCAAATACATCAGATTAGCTAAAAAAGTGCAAAGAGCAGCTAAAAAAGATCCAGTTTGATTCATCAGGAAATGAAATGTTAGGAAGATCAGATGGAAAATTTGAATGGGTGCTAGCTTTTAGCAGGAAAAGGAGATGATCAGCCAGGAGAAGTTGAGCATGGTGACTTTTGCTTCTGCATGGGAGGATCTTGGACCCTGCCTCTAATTGCATAATTTCTCTTCTAAGAAAAAGCTACATAATCCAAACAGAATTATTATTTATTACTTTTGTAATTTCCAAATTTCTCTGAAATTCAAATTTAAAAAATGGCATTTAAAACTTGATTTAGGGGAGAAAGATTGCCCTGGTTTCCTTAACAATTAATGGAATTAATAAGCCAGACCACAAAACGTCATGTACTAAACCCTGAGTAATTGATAATGACTTATTTTATTTCTTTTCTGGTTTCTACATTGCAGTAGTTGTGTGGACTTTTTTTTTTGTGGAATTCTTGTCCCATGTAAAAATTTTACTACAATTTTATTTTTTTTAAATATGAGGTGAGATTTTTAACTAGCTGTTGGTGTTTAAGACATATTAACATAAAAATCAAGAAAAGAGAAAAAAAATACCATGAAATCCCCCTGCTTAACAAAGTAGTTTCTAATTTGTACTCCTCTGATAGAAAAGGTGAAAACATGAAGCAATTGGTTACATAATAGCTTGACATCTGAGTCTCCCATTCTTTCAATATAAGTATAAATAATAGGATATCAATGGATGTTCCATCACTGTGAGATTTCTCTTTCCTTTTATGTGCAGGAGGACATATTGTTAATTGTATGAGTCAGAAATGCAGAGTTTGATTTTCCAGGGCTGTGCACATGAGGATATGGGGATCCTGTATGCTTTCTGGCTGGAATATTGAAAGAAGATGAAAATATCCATCACATTGTTATTAAATTTAATGTGATATTTCCTGTTGATCTGGTGAAATCAGGACTGGTGCTCTGTGTTAGCAATAATCTACTATACATCAGTTGACTGATGATGAAATAATCCTACTATGCAGCTATAAGTGCTTTCTAAAAGAGAATTAATATGACAAACATCAAAGGGTAAGCCAACACTGGTAAACAATCATCAACTATTTAAAGTAACTCCACGAAAACCTGCAAATCCTTATCAGTTTCAACGAGGAAATGAAAGAAAATTAATTCTTTCAAATTGCATTCACCTGAAATTAAATTTTAAGCAGTATTTTTTCTATTTAAAACTAATCTTTGTGGAGGCCAGTTGCCTTTACTCCTAATGAGTCTTTTATGTGAAGCTGATTTGGAGTTCGGAGGTTAGCCATTGGTCCTCTCCTTCTCCTGTAGAGTGCAGGTAAGTACTATTTTTATTGGATTTATAGCTATTCAGCCTTGTGGGACCTTGGCTTATGCAAGTTATGCTTAAACAGGAATAGACACAGCAGAGAGGTTTGGAAAGAGTTCACTGTATGCAACACCAGTTCCACAAAAGTGTTTTTATATATGTCATATATCAGTTTTGAGTTGAGGGGCACTGTGTGCTTGCCTGAGCAGGAGCAGACTTGATATGAAGCTTGATCCTGCTATGGCTTTCATGTGAGTAGTGCAATGTTATAAGTCTCTTTTTAAGCTTCAAATCATAATATCATAGAATGACAGAACAGTTTGGGTTAAAAGGGCTTTTAAAAATCATCTAGGCCAACCACTCTGCAACGAGCAGGGGCAATTTGAACTAGAGCAGGTTGTTCAGAGCCTTGTCCAACCTGACCTGGGATCTTTCCATAGCTGGGGTTTCCACCATCCCTTGAGGCAACCTGTGTCAGTGATTCTCCCACATTGTGAACAAGTTCTTCCTAAGTCTAGTCTAATTGACCCTCCTTCAGTTGAAAACCAACAACCCTTCTCCTATTGCAACAGGCCCTGTTAAAATGTTTGTCTTCATCTTTGTTATAGGCCCCCTTGAAAATGAGTAAGGGCTTCTTGTAAAAGTAAGTATTTTCAAGTCTCCATACTTGGAGTGTGTAACAGATATCCTGGTTTCAGTCATATTCCCTGCATCTGTCTTAGTGCAGTCACATATCTAGTGAAATATAAAGTGGTCAAGTACAGTAAAGAAGCCTACAGCCCTTCTCTTACCTATAGGACTGCAGCACAAAATGTTATGCATTTGAAATTTAAAGTCCTCAACACTGTGTGATACCAAAAACTGGCTTGCTTGATCAGGTATATAAAGTAAATAAGATATGAGAATAGGTAAACAAGTCAGCTTATATGAGGAAAAAAATAATGTATTAGCATATTTTTTCCTTTTCTCCAGCAGAAAATGTGCCTTAATGTAAATACCCTAATGTTAAATTTCTAAAATATTTCTAGTTTTAAGTCTATCACTCTATGAAAAAGAAAATGACAAAATTACGTTGAATTAAAATACTTTATACCTATGTGTGTTTATATATATACTTGATATATACACATGCATTTTACATATATATTCATATATATATGTATATATATATATGAAATGTATTTCATAAAAATATATTGTTACATGCTCTGCTTTTAAATAATGGTTTTGGTGTTTCCATCTGATAGATAGTTTGGCACAATAGTTCATGTGATGATATTTGTACTAATAAATCAAGCTGTGGCAGGCAACTCTTGTCTTCCAGTGCTCTTGGTTTTTGCCCTCTACACCTTGTAGGATGTAGACAAAATGTCATTCTGAACAGTGTGTAAAACCCAACATCAACCCCCTCTAAACACTCTGAGACAGACCATGGAGATATTCAGCTGTTCCTTAATGCTTGTTATCTGGAGCTAAAACACTTGGCAGCAGCGAGCTGATGTGTGCGAAGGTAGGAAAGGGAGCCTGTGCTTGGCTGACATGCAGCGTTACTGCATCACAGCTGTGCGACTTTGTACACTAAGGGCTGGGAATGGAATCCCAGAGGAAATAGAAGCTGCAAGGGTAAGCCATTGCCACGGAAAAGAAGTGTTCTCCAAAAGGTGTAGTAAGCCCTGTGACAGTGGTGGGTGGTGATGAGCTCAGTTCAACTCTGGCCTGGTCATGTGGACAGAGAGAGATAATGGTACTATTTAGGAGATATTTATGCTAATGTTGCCTTCACAGTTAACAAGCTAAATCTGCCAACAATGAAGACTTTTAAATATTTACTACTTTACTTCTAAGGCAATCATTTCTGACATGCTAGGAAGTAGCATTAAAGCACTATGGAAAAAGGTTTATAATCCTCTTATACTTATCACTCGTATTTCTGGGGTCAAAGATGATGTCATTTTTCAATGGTTGCCAGCAGCCATATGCTCTGCAATTACAAACATTTCTAACAGAAACTGTAATTCGTAAAAAATCCAGATTTTTTTTGCAAGTGCTTTCTCTATGTGATCTTTCAAAATGCCATTGTGCCCCTCATAAAATAAATACTCAGTGTTAATCCTTTTAGCCTTGTTATTCATTGAAGAGCTGTATAGGGCTAGTGTTACTGTCCCCATTTTTTTCCAAATGGCATGAGAGGATGATTTTAAAGGGATACATGGGCCTAATATTTTATATATCTCAAGGATATTTTGTTTATAATAATTCATTTTCACTGTTAAAAAGGTATTACTACAATGAGAAAGCCATCTCAGTGTAAAACATTAGCAAGGTGTTCTTTACAGAGAACATAGCAAGTTGTATGTCAGTGAAGCAGACAAACATAACTTCTCTTGAAAAATCTCTGTTCAGCATAGCACCTAAGCATCCACCTAAGACACTTTGCAGTCAGTGCTTAAATTTGAACATGTGCCCTAGTCTTTATTGAATCTGGTTCATGATACACACCCATGAGTACATTTATTTAATGAATAATCTTTCTTTATGTGTATTTTCCGTTTCCTTCATTTTGGTTCCCTCCATTAAACACTTGTGCTTTTTCCACTTTTTCAGGAAGGTTAAAACCTTTTCTCATATTGTGACTTGCTAATTGCAAGAATTAGGTTTCTGTCTCAGCACATTTTTGAGCATTTGCAATGTTAGTTGCCAGATTTTCAATCTTTTCATTTTATCTTGCATCCAGTAAAAGCTGACTTTGTAGATAAATTGGTTATAAAGATGGTCTTGAAGCTGAAGATAAATTATAATTATAAATATCACAACTGTTTGCATGACTTCGTACTCAATAGGCAAACTGCTGCAAGATAAAGAGTAATTTATTTTGGAATTAAAAATCCTAATTTTAAACAGAAACAAATAACACCCATGTATGTCACCTTCAATCAGGTTGTCAATACTGTCAACCATGGGTCTAAATATTTCATCTCCATGATATAATTCGTACAGAAATTGTCATTTCATGCAAATCCTTCAAGGCTCTCCTAAAAGGAGTGTTAAAAAGACCTTATAGGAGTGTATGACTCAAGTCACCTTTCTGGTCCTGTGCTCTGGAGGCAGGGTAGGGGGCTGCAGTGGGAGCACCGCTGCTACACGGGCTGTAGAATCAGGAGAGAATTGCTGAGTGTGACTGCAAAAAGAATGAGCTGTACATTGCCTGGTGCTGGCCGTGGTCTCTCCAGCCCTCTCCAACCAGAGCATCCAGGTGTGGAGAGGGAGAGAGGGCAGACAGGGCTCCACTGCTCAAAGGCACTGTTCTCCACCAGGGCTGCAGGGAAGTGGGCAGGCAAGGGGCTGTATGCCTGCACCAGAGCTGGCCTCAGAGAGGAGCATTCGATAACACAGCTGATGGAGCCAGCTGAGGATGCCACTGTTTGCCTGGAGCAGCACAGTCTGCAGGTACTCTCTTTTGGCTGCTTATCCCACTGCCGTTCGTACACCCCCCAGTGTCTCAAACAGACACCATTGTCCACTTCCCTCATGACTTCCAAAGGTTCTATTTCCCATTTCTATAGCAAAAGCCTAAACTGGGTTTTTACAACATTCCAGATCAAAATATTAGTCTTGGGTTTCATTCATGTCGGCATAAACTATTTTATAGGCTTCCTAGACATCCATTAACATTTATACATGTTTGTGAGAAAGTGATTTTATTTCAGGTAACCTCAGATTTCAGCTAATCTCTGCCAGATTGCAAGAAGATGCAGAAATTAAGAAAAATATTTGCTGTAAATGCTAGTACTACATAGGACAACATTGTATTCATCTATTAATTAAAAAGCATTAAAATTGCTTCTCAAAAAACAAAATAAAAACTGTATTTCCAAAAAATGACCACAGGATCTAGTTTTCCTGGCTGGAATACTACAAAAATAATTTGCTTCTTAATAATTGATACTGAAAAGGTGTCATTTCATTTAAAAAGGTAACTATTTGTTATTGAAAAATGTAAAAGCATCTTGGAGCATCAGTGTATCTGTTTGTGATGTACACCTATAAATAAAAAATATTTTTATGTTACATACTTACACAAAATAAAGGAAAAAAACTACCAATGAAGATTATATCTTATCAGATTTTAAATTAGAATGTCTCAGCATCATAGAGTAATTGAATCATAGAATGGTTTGGGTTGGAAGGAGCCATAAAAATCATCTAGCTCCATCCAACCCATCTGCTGTGGGCAAGGATACCTTTCACAAGACCAGGTTGTTCAGGACTCCATCCAGCCTGGCCTTCATCACCAGAGATGGGCCAGCCACAGCTTCTCTGGACAGCCTGTCCCAATGCCTCACCACCGTCATACCATGGACTTTTTCCTAACATCTGACTTAAACATGGTCTCTTTCAGTTCGAAGCCATTGCCCCTTGTCCTGTCACTACTGGCTCTTGTGAAGAGTCTCTCTCCATCTCCCTTGTTGGCTCCTTTCAGGTACTGGAAGGCTACAATTGGGTCACCCCAAAGCCTTCTCTTCTCCAGGCTGAACAGTCCCAAATCTCTCAGCCTCTCATCACAGCAGAGGTTCTCTATCCCTCTGATCATCTTGGTGGCCCTATTCTGAAATTACTCCAACAGGTCTGTGCCTTGACATTGAGGGTTGCCGAGCTGGTCACAGAGCTCCAGGTGGGGTCTCAGCAGAGCAGAGCAGAGGGGCAGAATCCCCTCCCTCCCCTGCTGCCCACTTGCTTTGGATGCAGCCCAGGACACGTTTGGCTTTCTGGGCTGGGAGTGCTCATTGTTGGGTCATGTCCAGCCTCTCACCCACCAGCACCCCCAAGTGCTGCTCTCCATCTCTTCATCCCCCAGACAGTGTTGATGCCAAGGGCTGCCCCAACCCAGGTGCAGCACCTTCCACTTGGTCTTGTTAAACCTCAAGAGATTTCCATGGGCCCAATTCTTCAGCTTGTCTTGATCCTTCTGGATGATATCCTGTCCTTCAGGTGAGGCAACTGCACCACTCAGCTTGGGGTCATCAGCAAATTTGCAGAAGGAGCACTTTGTTCCCTTAACTATGTCATTAATGAAGAGATTAAATAACACTGGTCTGAATACTGATGTCCTTCAGGACTCTGAGGCATTGACCACTACCCACTGGATATGACTGTCTAACCACTTTCTTAAGTATTTAAGAATCCACCCATCAATTCTGTCTTTTTCTTATTTATAGAGAGGGAATTGTAGGGGACTGTGTTAGAGATTTTAGAGAAGTCCAGATATTCCCTGCTCAGCCATGCCAGTCTCATGCCTTTCTTGCACAATTTCTTCTGGAGACTGCTAGCTCTTGTTCAATCTGTCAGACCTGCTCTACTCTCTTGTTCCTCAGGGCAACCTCTCAGAGGATTCCACTCTCTCCCTGAA
Organism: Petroica traversi; assembly: GCA_025920805.1. Lineage (NCBI taxonomy): Eukaryota > Metazoa > Chordata > Aves > Passeriformes > Petroicidae > Petroica > Petroica traversi. The sequence goes on from JAHLSL010013749.1 coordinate 3,792,153, forward strand.
GAGCTGGAAGATTCCTAAAGTTCAGGAGCTTAATTTTACACCCTTCTTACCTGACCTCAGGATGTGCAAACTCCACCAACACAGGGTCACTGCAGCCTGGGCTGCCTCTAATCTTGATGCCTCCAATGAGCTCACTTGTGCTGATGACCGACAGATCCAGTAACACATTCCTCTTACAGGGCTTCCATTACCTGGATCACGAATCATCAAATCATAGAATTCTCAAGGTCAGAAGAAAACTTCAAGATCATTGAGTCCAACCATCATTACCACAGCAATCCCTTAACCACTAAACCACCTGACCCAGTGACATATCCAGATTCCTCTTAAACAACTCCTGGAGGGTGACTCCACTACCTCCCTGTGCAAGCTGATCCAATGCCTGACCACCCTATGAGTAAAAAAATATTTTTTAATATCTAATCTGAATCTCCTTTACCTCATCTTAAGGCAATTTCCTCTGACTGCAGGCACAGCAGAGGAGACCAGCTCCCACCTCACTACACCCTCCTTTCAGGGAGTTGTAGAGAGCAATGGGGTTCCCCCTGAGCCTCCTCTTCTCCAGGTGAAACAAATCCAGATCCCTCAGCCATTCCTCATAAGAATCGGTTATTGGTCTTTCTACAAGCCTTGTTGCCCTTCTCTGGGCACTCTCCAGCACCTCAAAGTCCTTTTTAAAGGGAGAAGCCCAGAGGATTTGAGGTGTTGTCTCACCAGGGCTGAGTAGAGGGGAAGAATGTCTCCCTATTTCTGCTGGACACACTGCTCCTGGTACAGGCCAGGATGCCATTGGCCCTCTTGGCTGCATGGGCACACTGCTGGCTTGTGTTCAGTCTGCCAGCAAAAAGTACCCCCAAAAAAGGGGAAAAACAAGGGATGTACAACACAGTCGCTCACCACCTGCTGACTGATGTCAGACCTGGGTAACTCCCCCCAGGTACTGGGCATGATGTTCTGTGGTGTGGAATACCCCTTTGGTCAGTTCACACCTTTTTCATTCCAAAGGCACCTGTTGAGAAGAAATTAACTCTATCCTAACTGAAACTAGAACACAGTCCTAGAGGAGCACCCTTCAATTTCTTTCATATAGTTTCCTGGCATTTCCTTGCTGGCTTCTCTTACCTCAGGAGTCCCTGGTTCATTGCCATAGACTGAAGGTTTGCTCCAGTGTGGCCAGGACCATTCAGAGCCACCAGCTGAGGGCCCTTGCCAGCTCCCTGTCCCTCTAGCCTTTTTCCTCTCATCCCATAGCTTGCCAGGGGCAAGCCTGATATTGTCCCTTTCCCCCATCACATCAAATTTGAAACTCTGCCAGTGAGGCCCTCTAGTTCCCAAGCAGACTCTCCTCCTTTGCTAAGAAAGGTGAGTCCCATTTGATGCCAGCACATCCAGTGCTGCATAGGCTTTTCTGTCATCAAAACACCATGGATTTTGGCAGTGACGCCAGCTACAGAGCCTGGAAATTTCAGAAGATTCAAGGTGAGAAATGGGATGGAGGAAGATAAATAGTTTCATAAACACAGCATACGGCTTGCATGGTACAGAGATCTCACAAGGCAACAAAACTATACCAATTACATACATGAGCTGGATGAACAAGATCAAGATAGAGATGGGTGACTCATATCAGCAAACCCACATCTTAAAAAATCTTTGATGATTTTTACAAATGACCAAAAACAACCCCACAAAGCAGCCATTGGAAAGACTGAAAAACATGTAATCTGAAAGAAAAAAAATAAAATCAAAATCTTTTAGTCAATCACAACAGACTGGGGACATGCCTAGCATAAATGCTCCCATCCTTCTATGGTGTGAGAAGTCCATGCTATCTTAACTGGAGAATCACAGCCATCAAGAAAAGCAGACAGCTGTATTTATCTACATACAGCCTGTATCTGTAATACATCCAGTTTGACAGCCCTGCTAAACATTTAAAAACACTTACAAACTTTTAATGAAAACATGGTTTCAGATTACACAACTGGCCCAGTGCAGTTCAGCTTTCCAAAGAAAGAACTGTCAGTGTCTCTCAACTTTTATGCTAATGTCTAATAATTCTCTTTAGACTGCTATAAAATTTCAACAATGTAAACCAGCAATGTTGCATACAGCTCTGGGAAAAACAAACAAGAAAACATAATCACCAGCCAACCACCAAAACAAATCCCAACCATATTAAATACAGAAATCAATTCCCTAAATCAAGTCAACCTCTTAAAGCACACTGGAAGTCTGTCCAGTCTAAGTTATTTCAGTTCTTTAAGGCCCAAAAGATTTGAAATGCTCAAGATAAGCCATCCACTCTCACTTTTACTTTGGTATGGAAAAGGACCAAGGGAGAGAATCTCACAGTATAATTTAGCAAGCTAGAATCTAGCTGCCAGATTTTCCATTTTAAGCAGATGAAACTGGGGGGCTGGGTGCCTTTGAAAGTATCCCCTCCAATTTATTTCTTTTGATTTAATCTTACAGTGAGTAATCCTTTTTACATCTTGTAAGTGATTACTACTTACCATTAAACTCCTAATTATCTAAGTTCAGGTAAAGGACTGTGTTCTTCATTTCACTTTCAGATAATATTGTAAATAATTTTACACAATGTGAAATGCATAAAATAGTGTGTGACATACACTAAGCCTGAAAAATCTTATTATTTCATACTAGTAAAAATAAAGTTTTTACACTTTGAAATGCTGTTAATGTAATCCATGCAAATAAAATAAAATTAAGCAAAACACTAAAAGTGTTCAATGACTGTATTTAATTGGTTTTCCACAAACCAGGATATATTTTCGGAGGCAAGTCTTTCTTGTGGTAACAGGCTTTCTTTTGTGGATCTTTTTCCTGAGCTGCCAAAAATATTTGCCCCTTGGCAGGCAGCCAGCACTGATTTTAAGCCCATAGCAGGAGCTATTCTCTAGCATGGTTGCTTTCACTGAGAGGAGCTTTCTCAGCGTTGTTCTGGTGGTTTCTGCAGCAGTCAGCGCATTCTTGGAAACATGCTCTAGCTCTAAATTAGGGATGAAATGCAGTAATACATTGCTCTAAATTTTGCACACCTGTCAGCAGCAGCGTTTGAAGCTTGAAAGTGCTGCAAGATGATCCTCCTTCTCCAATGCCTTCCTACAATTCAAGGTCTCCTTGAAATCAGCAGCAAATGGCATAAGGGTTAGGAACAGGCTCACCCAGTCCATCTTCTTGGTAGAATGCCTCTTTCTGCTCTCACATTGCATTTTCTCTTTCCAGTTACTACTGGAAAAGGTTTTCACAACTACATTAAGAAAGAGACTTCATTTTTAATTTTTTTTTTAATGGAGAAAAACATGTGAGGTAGTAGCAATTGATCTGGACAAAAGATAATCTTTTTCTGGTAATTAAGAGCAAATTGAAGTAGAAAATGCATTTTTCACATTTTTATTACTCTCACAATGGGCAGATTATTGCCACAACACATAATCCAGTGCTTGGTAGCATCTGGTGAGAGTCACATACTCATAATTTTTGAGATTTTGAGAAGAGAGGTTACCAGGATTCCAATATGGTTTCTAAAGCACATCTCCATCTTTTGGAAAGACTTCTCAGTATTTTATTATGACCTTCATGCTCACTTAATCTCTCATCACAAGGAAATCTCTACATCTTTGTTGTGCTAATACAAGAAGAAGACAAGAAATTGTGTAAAATACAGTTTGTTAATAAGTATAGTTACAACCAAATTCAATTTTCTTAAGTTCTATACACTTGTACCACAATTGTGGTCTTGCATGGCTTAGCTCTTAATCTTCTGCTGTTTCTGTGAGTTACTTATTTGAACTAAAAGCATTTCAGGTTAAGTTCCCCCGTGAGTGCACAAAACACCATATTATAATCAATAAGTAGATGTTGGAATGCTGAGAAAAATATCAAATTACTCTCTTGAAGGCTTTTGGCAGGAATTTTCAGAGAACAAGATCAGATAAATGGCATTTACCAGTTCTCTTTCTGTTGAAGAAAAGAACAAATCTGCAAAATCTGTTAGAGAAGAGCTCTTCATGTTTCCCTTTTTCTTCCTCTACTTCTATGACCACAAAAAACCCTAAACATTAAAATGCCCTACTAAAAATGTCTGTTAACAATACTGAAGGAGGAAAAAACAGAGTGAGGCCTTCATTCACTTACGCTTGTCTGCAGTATTTATTTTTAAAAATGAATGTTTAACAAAGGAATGTAATTTCAAATCTACACCCACCTGACAGTTTTCTTTGGACATTACAAAGGGAAGCCCAGATAATCAGAATAATCGTATTCTATTCTTGTTTGGCTTAAAGAAAGAGCTCCATCTTTAGCTGTGAGTGTCCTTCTGTAGCCTGCATTTCAGGTATTTCATTGCAAGCAGTTATACACACTGAACTATCTTTAAGACTGATTGTTGTTTGACAACTTATCCAACTGTAACAACAATTACTTTTCAAATCATGAATCTATCCTTTATTTTGACAGCAATTAAACATTCACATATTCCTGGAAAGCGCAGACCTAAAGTTTTGCATACAGGTATCTTCAAGTATGTACCTTTGGATATTCAGATACATCTTTGCATCATGTGTGGCTACTATTTTTCAGTATCCCTTTCAGCAATATATTTATAAGAGAAAAAGCACTTTTTAAAATCAAATTTCCCACAGGATCTGTATTTCACATTTGCCCTGTTTCTAAAAAAACCAAAGCTCATAGTCAGTTTTCTACCATTTTTTTGTTCTGGGAAGATGAAAACATGCTGGGCTGTGTGCTTATTTTATTTACTTTGGGTTTTCCTCATGGTTCACATTGGAATTAAAAAAAAAACAAAACCACTTTTCAAAAGCATTTTAATACCTGAGGTACTATTGCAAAGACATATAAACAAAGTTTTTAAAAGGTACAATTACAAAAACTGACTTAGCTCTAAATATGAGAGTTTCTCCCAAAGCAAATATACGTAGAAGTAAAAGGTAATTTGCCCCAGTGAGACTAGATCAAAGGACTGTCCCTTCAAGAAAAGTATATCATCCTTTATCACTCTGAATGGTTGCATTATAGCTCTGCTGCTTTTGTGCTTCACTTGAGCAAGTTATGGTTTTAAACAGAATTTCATATCACAATAGGATATCAAATGAATTATATCATAATGAGTGAACAAATCTACTACATTGTTATACATAGTAACCTTTTATATATTAGTAAAAGAATCTAATGTGAGAGATCTGGTTAATTTTTAATTTCAAAAGTGTTTTGTAGAGAACAGGTACAGTGTCAATTACTTCAGTATTAAATCGCAGATTTTTTGAAAATAGTAAGGTGGAGGAAGGCCAAGCAGATATAAGTACATCACCAGCTACTAGGGCAGCACCGATTTTACCACAAAGCAATGAAAAGCAGCAAGAACAAATTTCAACTCTGTTTTGCTGTTTAGCAGTATAATTTCTCTGCTTGGGAAAAATCACAGGCACATGGTGTGACTCTCGGGGATGGTGCTATGCAGGGCCAGGAGCTGGACTCAATGATCCTTGTGTTCCCTTCCAACTCAGCATATTCTGTGATTCTGTGATCCTGAGATTCTGTGATCCTGTGATTCTGTGAAATAACTGCACTCAGTGTCAGGACCCCAACAGGTCACTCAGAGGTCATACCAGTGTCTTGGGCAGGTCTTCACAGTTATGCCCACCATTCTATTTTACAGGTAGCTCCTACACTGCTGAGTGATTTTACTCAGTAAAACTGATGCCCTGTGGAAAATTAAGCAAAGCAAAGTGGAACAAAAGCACTCCTTTCCAGGAGGAAGGACCATTCCCAGCAGTAGATTGCAAAAATAACATTCCCTGCAGCAAAAAGAGAGGCAGGTTAAAATCAATTACATCTTTAAAAACATATGACCATTTTCAGGGTTTTATTGCTTCTTCTCAGAGCAAAGAAGCATCAGATCTTCAGCCGTTGGACACATGCTCAAGCTAATGACTAAGCCAGCCATCTTGTACCTTCTTGAGTCCAAATTTTGATGTCCATCAAAATCTGAAGATGCTTGTACAAAAGAAAATATTTTACATTAATTACTTGAATGGTAATGTCTTATGATTTTGTGATGCTTCAGTTATTAAAAAAAAAAAGCCATAAAAAAACCACCAGAAAAATGTAACAAACAATGGAACCTGTATACTATAGATGGTGTCTCCAAGTGAAACTGATAGCTTTTTCTTGCTGAAGATAAAATATTTAGCTTACGCATACTATTCCCTTGTAGCTTATCTGCACTCAACCAAATAGACCATTGGATAGGTAAAACACTAAAATAGGCTAACCATTTTTATACAGCTCATAGTGGTTTAACAACTGCAAGAAATATAATTCTCTTCAGAGGAATAATCTTTTATCTACTGAGAGCTAAATACATTTTTTAAAAATTTATAAATATTTCTTTTTTCTTACCATGATAAAGAGGTTTGCTGCAAACTAACATACCTAGTCACCACACATTATTTATAACAGAGGAAGAGTTTGAGATGCTTTTATGTAAACAATCTTAGGTTTTCCTAAAAGGCTGTTTAAAACTCTTTAGTAACAGGGGACCTTGAAAAACACTGTTTCTAGCAAATCTCCATGTTTTCCTTCAGTTTTTGCACAATGTTTACCCTGCTGACACCATTTTTGTCTCAAAACCTTATGTAAACAATGTCTGTAATAAAAGCAAATATATTTTTACCAGTTTCATATAAAGTAGGTCTTGAAATAGAATCACAAAAGATACTGGTGTAAAGTAATGGAAACCCACTATCAAACACCTTCAACCATCCCCATTCACATAAAATGCCACATGTATAATAACTGACATAACAGAAAATATACAGGATTCCAAATATTATACAACAACCAGACTTCCATAACTACTACCACCTGTTGTAGTTGATCAAGGATGATCAAGGATGAACTCAAAAGAGAAACACAGTTACACACTTGCCCTGTGCCCCTTATTTACATAACAATGCCTGGAGAAGGCTTTCAACTACAATAAAGTCTTTTCTCAAAGTTCACCCATCCAGAATCTGTGCTTAGAAAAGGATAAATGAGACTTCAGCTGTGATAAGCTATTCATTAGCAAGATGTTTAGAGGCTCAGAGTAAGCTTAGTGTTTTAAAATTCTGGTCTGCCTGAGAAACTTCTACAGCCTCTCCCATGACATGAAGTCCCTATAAGGGACTGCTATGTCCAAGAGCAACATCACGGTCCCCAAAACACACAGCTTGCAGTCATTACATTATCCCTCAGGAGGTACCTCTTTTTATAAGTGATTCTGTGTAATGAGACTCAATGGGCAAGCATTTTGTGGTTTGGAATATCTACAGGTGTGTCATGTTTTCACACTAGAATGTATTTTGACCTCAACTTTCCTGAAGCAGATATTTTAAAAATATGCTTCTTTCCTTTATGTAATCCTTCACAGAATGAAGATAAAGTAAGTTATAAATGAATCCCCAAGTAAAACATACTCTTTAGACTCCCACTTCTAATCCATAGATAACAAAATGTCTCCCAGAGAAGCATGTTTACTGACTACGTTTTAACAAGAGATAAAAGCAAAAGTTAGAGCAGCATCATACAATAATTTCCATAGATTTCAATGGAGTACATCATCAAATTATTGGATTAGGAGCCACTGTGAAAAAACAGATCTGCTACTCATTACAGAAAAGAAGAAATATGGTTTCTATCTGAGTCTAATATCCAAAACTAAAAATGAAGTCAGTGTTGTAGGCATACATAATGTAACAGAAAACAACATCAAACAGGCTTTAAAAATCTTCTAGCTTGGTCAGAACAGGATTTTAGGAGTTGTTATTATACCTGCTAACACCAAAGACAGGGTGTTCTAATGCAGGAAGGGAGCTCATAATTTCAGCAGAACCAGACTTCTGAGTCATGAGAGAGCTTCCAGATAAAAAGTAATCTAAAATGTAACTTTCAATTTGAAAAGTTAATTAGTATCAATTATCTCAGATTTTCCAGGAAAGAATATATTTTTTATGAACCTTTGGGGTGTTACAAGGCTTTCTTTTTTTATTTGATTTTCTTTTGTCAGATTTTATACTGGCTTTAATTAATAATCACAGAATCTCATGGGTTGGAAGGGGCCCGTGAAGTTCTTCAAATTCAATCCTTGATTCCTCATAGGGAATAGGCAAACTAAAAGTCAAACCTCGTACCTAAGAGTGCTGTTCAAAATCTTGAAAATTCACATGCTTGGAGTCATGACAACTTCCCTGGGGAGCTTGGTCTCAGGGCTCAACCACCCTCTCAGTGAAAAACTGTTTCCTAGTATCCGATCTGAACTTCCCTGGAGGAGATTTAAGCCATTCCCTTACATCCTGTCATCAAAGAACAGGAAGGAGATCAGTCCCTACCACTCTGCTTCTCAAGCAGAAGGAGAAGCTGTGAGAGCCCTGAGGTCGCTTCTCAGTATCCCCAGCCACTCCTCCTAAGTCATGCTATTTCACTCTCTTTGGTACTCTCCTTTGGGCACAAAACCTCCCATTAATCAAGGAAGGGTTGCAAAAGGAAGCAAAAGACCAAAAACAATGATCCATTCAGTTAGGCTGGTAAATAGCACTATGCAGCACACACACTGGAACTGAGCAGGGCAAACAGGTAATCTGGAACAAAAATGCTTTTTTTTTTTCCCCCTAAGAAATATCTTGCTACAAATCAACACTGGGCTCCAAGCAGAGATGTGGGGTAAAAGGCAGGAAAATTAAATATTTTCCTTTGGCTTCACACCCCATCTTTTGAAAAAATTCAATAACATTCTTAAGGAAATTAAATGTCTTATAGCTAATTGTACTTCTTTCTTTCTTTCTTTCTTTCTTTCTTTCTTTCTTTCTTTCTTTCTTTCTTTCTTTTCTTTCTTCCTTTCTTTCTTTCCTTCTTTCCTTCCTTCCTTCCTTCCTTCCTTCCTTCCTTCCTTCCTTCCTTCCTTCCTTCCTTCCTTCCTTCCTTCCTTCCTTCCTTCCTTCCTTCCTTCCTTCCCTCCCTCCCTCCCTCCCTCCCTCCCTCCCTCCTTCCTTTCTTTCTTTCTTTCTTTCTTTCTTTCTTTCCTTTCCCTTATATTTTAAATGACATGTCTCTACTTTTTGTGTTGTTGCATTTCTGCATATAATAGCCAAAATGGCTACATATCTCCTTTCATGAGCAACCAAATTATTCTAAAATACACCTGTCATATCTATTTCCCTCTCTCACCCTCTCTCTCTCTAAAAGCACTAGTTATTCAGTGTTGTCTCATGCTACTGTGCCCCAAAGGATCTATTAATAAGAACCTCAGTCATCCTTGCATTCAGGAGTGGGTTGTAATATGGCCATTCTTCCAAGCATAAACATTTCCAGAGATGGGCCATCTACAACTTCTCTGGACAATCTGTGCCAGTGCATGACTCAGCATCCTCATGGTAAAGGATTGTTTCCCAAGTATCTAATCTAAATCTACCCTCTCTCAGTTTGAAACCACTGCCCCTTTTCCTGCCACTACATGCTCTTGTAAAGAGACTCTCTCCATCTTTCATGCAGGCTGCCCTCAGATACTGGAAGGCTGCTGTATGACCTCCCCAGAGTCTTCTCCTTTCAAAGCTGAATAAACCTGATTCTCTTAATCCTCAGAGGAGTTTCTCAACTCCTCTTATCATCTTCGAGGCCTCCTTTGGACTTGCTCCAACACGTTGGTGTCCTTCCTGTGCTGAGGACCCCAGAGCTGGATGCACCATTATAGCTACAAAAAGGGCACATATTAGATGAAGTGGAGGTATTTCAGAAAAAAACATTGTAAGGACTCAAAATTGGTCCCATTTTACAACCTACTCAGGATATTTTAGATGCTTTAGGGTAACGACAGATTTCTTTGCCTCGCATGCTGTTACCACAGTAATGGGAATGCCCCTGTAAGTCATAAAACTGTAGGAGAGATGCAATGAGAAAAGATGACCAGATCATATGAAAATCATACAGTTATGTCCTGAAGTTAGAGTCCCACTGTAACCAGACAGTAAGGACTGCCAGGCAGGAAAGAAGTCTGCTCCGTAACTCCCAAATATTTCAGTGCCACCAAGGTGGCTCAGAATTTCAGTAAGAGATAACAAGAGAACCTAATTGTTCCGTGATAATTTCATGTCCTTTTTTCCCAAGAAATCTTACCTCCACAATGTGAACAACAAGTTTGGGAAACAGATGACAATCATGGTGAATTCAAAATGTGGGAAAACAGAAGATTGTCTCTTCAATTGCTGAGGGTTTGTTTGGGATTTTTTAACATGATAGGTACAGTCAGCCTTGTCACAGTTCTCTGCAGCTAAAATTCAGCCAGATATTTGTTGCGTTTCTTCTGCAAGTTTCTTTACCAACCTGCTACATTACAGTTGGGTACCATTCTAGGTACCTAACTTTAATTACATCAGAATTTTTTCCTTCCTGCTTGAAACTGACATGAAGCCAGTGAAAACTCAGTTCACAATCTCCTCACATTGTTAAAATTTCACATTGGTGCACTAAAGAAAGTTCTTTGAAAAGAGGATGGTCAACAATGATTTCTCTGATGGACTGAAATCCAGAATCCAAAAATACTACATTTGAACAAGGGGGAGGGAGAGTGGAAAAAAAAATTAAGTAAGGTATTTGAAATTAAGTAACTCCCACAGTAATCCATCAAGCCTGTACATTCATATTCACATACTTCCAGCTGCAGATATGCCCAGGATGAAGTATACAAACACTTGTCTCAGGATCAGAAATTTTACTTTTAGCAGGCATTAAGAAAAGAATGCCTGGTCTAGAGGCCAAGGCTGGTAAAATTCAGCCTGATGGGAGAAGGCTGCCTGTGTCTCACACAGAACAATTTGGGTTTTGATACCATTTCCCCCTATGCTCCCTGACACAGTAAGGGAAGGAACCCTCAGCAGTTCTTGTCCTCAAGCCACATCTCTCACAGCAGTGCACAGTAGCAGCCAGTACGACTGACTACGCCGAGCTGTAATTATCTTGCCTCCCTCCTGTGTAGCCAAGATCATCTTCCCTCTCTTCCCTTGAGGATGTTCTGAGCAGCTTACAGCTATCAGTCCGCACAGCTGCAGTCTGGGACACTCCACTGAACCCAAGTGCTATGGACATGACCAGCAACAGATGGGGATGAAAAGTGTTTGCTGAATCTCCAAGCTCAGAATCCAAGCACTTTTGACTTACAGAGAAAGCAGATCATCTGTCTGGGCTGATGGAGCACAAACCAGTGAGCCTAAGCAGGCCGGAGCACACCGCATTGTTATGCTTGCATTATGAGCAGTTTTCTTTCCTACTATTGTTTTCAGATAAGCAGTGTCATAATAAATAGACCTAGGGAGAACTGTTCGTTTTTCAGCTGCACAAAAACACTCCAAATCATGTGTTTTCTGTTTGACAGCCCTTCTCTCCCACTCTCTTCACACACCAAACTTCTTTCCAAAACAAACACCCCTTCATTTCATTACGATTATACATTCTTTTTATATGCAGAAAAAGCTTCTAAAAAGGACTGGGAGAGACCCATGAGCTATGGATGCCAGTATCCTGAAGTCATACACACATTTTCATAAATGTAGCATCCTCTGTCTTAAAAGCAGTCTGCCTTTTTTTTTGCCCATCTCTGTAATGGAAAGCCATTGCAAGGCAGCCTGCTCTTAACAGAGCCTCTTTAATTCCAGGTTACACTGTTTTCTTCACTTGTTTTTTTTTTGTGCTAAATTTATTTTTCAGATGTAATACCATCACTCCTGATGAATAGACATTTGAAGTATTTTTAGATGCCGTTTGTACCTGCTCTTGGTCTGCTACCCTAAAAGATTAAAAGGACACAGGTTTTCCTTGCATGACGCATTCTCAGACCTTTTGTTTTACCAGTCTGCTCGGTAGGGTACACCCTTCTCCCTATCAGTCCCATTTTCAATTAAGATTTTTGAACACGGGTGACCAGGTTTGTACTCACTATTCTAGGCAAGGTCTCACCAGTGCCTTGTTTAATGGCAGCAATACTTCCCTATTTCTGCAGCAAATGCCTCTCCAGACACATCCTATATCACATTTGTCTTTTTCATGGCTGTCTCCCACTGGCACATTGAGCCTACCTAGGACTCCTAGCTGCTTCCCCTCCTCTGTCATTTCCAGATGATGAGCACCTGTGAAACTTGGTAAAGCAGAAGGGTCAGCTGCACAGAGGACTGCTCCTACTGCATCTCTTTATTTAAGACTGCTCAGAGAAAGGAGGAGGCATAAGTGAGTCTGTAACATCTGTCACAGCAGTTGTTACAGCCAGCAAAATCCTGTGAATACTTCCCATTCCCATTCACTGAGCAACCCCTGAGAGCAAAACCAAGCCACAAACAAGAGGATCTTTGGAGCACTGAACACCAGCTTCAGGAAGGTTCTCAGCAGGAGAGGAAAATGTGAGAAAATATCATTGGAGTCATAGACAACCTGCAACCCTAAAACTGACACAACGTAGAGAAGCTATTCTAATTATTTTTAAAATCTTGGATGAAATAAGCTAATTTGCAATGGAGGTGGGAATCTTTTTATTCAGGCAAAGACATGTGCATAGGTAAATGGGAGGATGGCATTAATGTTGCTTTAGAAAAAATATTTTCATTGAAATATTAACATCACTGCTCACACAAGGTTATAAAATTAGTAGATTTTTTTTTTAATAATATTGTTTCATGTGTTGGAGATGAGAAAGCCTGGTAACTATCCTCATTCTTCCAGCTGATATTTTTTTGTTAGGTGGCCAGATACACCATCATTAATATCACAAGGATTCATGCTTATTTATTCTAAAATGAGTGCAAATTGGACTTCATACCTAATACCATAAAGCCATGCTGGAACACAAGGTAGTCTATTATCTTTGTATCAGGTATTTTAGGGTTTTTTTCCTCCCCACTCTAGCAGAAGACTGACAGTTTATAACACAGCAGTGTGACTGCCTCATTTGCACATTTACAGTGCTTGATAAGGAGTTGAAATGCTTGATTCCCCAGAGGTCCTCCTTGTTCTTTTCCCAACAGAAAATGCCTCCCTATATTTCAATACAGCTGTGACAAATTTTTCAAAATAATGGATAGCTAGCCTTTAGATAATGCCTTTCATGAAGAGGAACATAAAAACACTTTACACAGGTCTCATGCAAATCATTTCACTAGATGCCAGGCAGCACAGAGCACAGGCTGGAATCAGAAGCAGAGCAACCCATTCCACATATAACCTCTTGCCCATGGTTATAGGACCAGAGTTGTCCTTAATTACAATTTTTTCATCAAATGTGTTCTAAATTACAGTACAAAAAATCAAGACAGAATTGCTAAAACCCCTTGAAGTTGAACCCCTAAGCCATACTGGATAGCCAGTGCGTTAAAACATGCAGCTAAAATTCCATATTGGTTGGCTCAGGAAATGAAGTAACACCTTTGACCACCAAATCATAGTTTTTCATTAATGCTAACAGCATTGTCTAAACCCTAACTTCTAACAGCAGCTGCATCACTTATTCTCATTTATGGCATTACTGTGCATTGCACTGCAGCACATTTGTCATAAAATTGTTCAAGAATAATGACAATAAACCCAAGAAAATTACTTCTTCAATCACTAGCATTGGGGTATTTTTTTAAGACAGATTTGATTGAAAGGTAAAGATTTGCTTAAAATTCTTCCACCTCTTCTTTTATTTGAATATGAAAAGAAGATGTAATACGGATGCTTACCTTGATATGACATTAAAAGACAGTTTGGGTCAATATAATTACTGTAGAACAGCAGAATTTTTTTAAAAATCCTTAAATATTTGTACTTACTGATTTTACCCTTCAGATGCATTTTAGCCTTCTGGGGTAATCATCTAAGTCCAAACCACAGATGCGGAAGTAGCCACTAGACAGTGCCTCCTCTTAATTTGTTCATTGTGCATATGATATCATAGGTTAATCCCTCCCAAAACAAGGAAAAATTTATTTCTGCAATGTTTTAGAACACAACCACGTGAGCTAAAGTGACCCCGCAGAAGAGCTTCCTTGCACTCCATGGCAGGTTTATGGACATGTTGTAAATGTCAGACTACACCATTTTTAATAATAAAAAAAGACACTGTAATACTGTTTCCTTGTAACTGGGACAGAAAATCATTTGGTAAGAGTAAGAACATTTATTGGTTTTGACATAAAAATTTCTTGCTGTGCAGTGGAAACGCTCTAGTCCAAATACTGGAAGAAACGTGAAATCTCAAGGGCTATGTTCAGTAACTCTTGGTTCAAAAGCAGACGTGGCAGGTGCATTATTTAAGAGCTTGTCAGAGATGATCTTCTACAGCACACTACTCCAGGATTCATCTCCTGCTATGTCTGGGAAGGGGATTCTCATGTAAATATATGGCAGAACTGGCTGGCTGCACATCAAGCCCAAACTGCTCAACCCTCTTCAACATCACTGTGGACACTGCAAAATGTTAATAAAAGAAAAGCTCTCCAGCACTGAAGGCAACTACCCTCCCATGTAACTTGTGAGAGCAGCTCTTTGGATGAGCTATTCAGAGTGCATTTGGTCTGAAAAATTAAGTGACATTTTTCTCAGTAGCCATACTTCATGTTCTAAAGTGTTTTTGTATTGCTGTATGCAGTGTTAATTTGGTGCCACAAAGATGTAGTATACTCAATGTAAATGAGAAACAGTGCAGCCCCAGTTCTGCTTTGAATTTCTTGACTCCTGCACATACAGGAACTGTATTTTATTTTAGTTTAGTTTAATTTTCTTCCACAACACAAATCCTTGAGTGGAACCTAGTCACATCAGGATTTCAGTTGGGATGTTCAGAAATAAATAGGGGAGTAATAAAAGAAGCATTTACTTGTTCCAAATATCTAACATGTTTTTATAGAATGTAGTCCAGGCATATGCAGACCTGCATAGCTATCTTCCTGTTTCTCCCACACACCTATCAACTTTTCAGGAAGAAGGAATTTTATATGTGCTTCAGATGCCAGAGTTCAATGCAATACACAAAATCCAATTTGAACTATTCCAGTACAGATTTAAAATCCCTCATACATTAAAATCATGCCTGGTAAAGTAAATCTTATTTTCTCTTTATGTAATGGAGTAGCTTAAAAAATAGGAGAAAGAAATCACTTTTTGCTAAAAACAAACAGAGAAATATAAATTAAAATTACGTATCTTTAGAAAACACTGGTTTGATAGGAAGTGTTCCCTTTAAATGTACCTATATAGGCCAGTCAGAAAAGATATAAAAATTAGAAATGTCTTTCTTAATCAATTACTGTACTAAGTAAGATCTGAGAAGGCAAGAATACAGAGAATGCAATGGTTGTACCTTGAATTTGGGCTACGTTGGCCACAAGTTTGTGGCACAAAACACTTCACACAAAATAGTGCTGTGCAGATGCAAACAAAACTAATGAATGAAAAAGGAAGGTGACCCTACGTAGGCATAAGTGAAAAACAGAAAGTAGCTCTGTACCATCTCTCACTTGCACCCTGCCCAGAAGGAGAAGAAATCGGGATGACTACACATTTAACCACAGTTATCCTAGATTAAAGCATTTGATTCCTACACTGTTTACAAGCCATCAATACAAACATTAATATGCAGATATATAGCAGGTTGCTTCAGAAGTATATTACTTTGCTGTCAAAACGAGCTCTGTTACAAATTCAGGTGCATGCAATGTTTTATTCTTTTTAAAGGAATGCTTTATCTTAGATGTTCTAAGTAATCTCATGCCTGAACTACTACATAAAAATACACCCTCTCCAAACATTAAGTAGGTGGTTTCTCTTTTGTTAGTAAATGCTATACTTCCCAGCCTTTTATAATTCTGAATGCCTTTGAAAAGATAAGGTGTCTCAAACATGTTTATAACCAGTAAATTCTACTTCTTCAGACAAGAGTAAATATTAACAGAAGGTATTTGTACCATGTTTACTTTTATGGAGCATTATTGTATTAAGTAGCACAGAACCTCAGAGCACATGAAACCTTACATTATTCTGGGGGTCATCTGGAAAACTCTTCACCGTTAACTCTAAGGGAACTGATAGCTCTGAGGGAAACTTGCCTCTACACTCTCATCCATCAACAAGAATTACCTAATCACTCAGAGTACAAGTAAATGACTTCATCAATTTACGTCTTGTTTTGACATTCCAAGAAAACCCAAAATTTTTCTGAGCTTGGGTTCATGTACCAGCAGCCACCACAGGCTGGCACATCACTACAGGCTTGCATGCTTGGGGATTTCCACCATGCACATTATCACTTTTCAGAAATGGGTTACAGAACCATAAAATTCAAAATTTCCCTTGGACTTTTTCCATTTCTTTTTTTCCTGTTACAGACAGTATAACTCCTCCTCTGCCACCCATCCCAACAGTGCACCAATTAATTTGCCCTAGCCCACACTAACTTGTGTTCATTAACTTCACTGGGCTAAATCCTTGATCCAAACCCAAATGGCAGTGAGAGAAGCCTGTTTGCGAGCATGAACAGACTTTATGTCCAGATGAGGAAACCCTGGTGTGATGCTGCAGTGCAACACCCTTCCCAAATCCTGCTGAGCTCCACATACTCTAGTGGGCATGTGAGCAGTAATGGATCTGTTTCACTCTCTCCCACGGTATGGGGTAACATGGATATGTCAGATGGGAAACTACAAAACTGGAAAGTGGCCAACTCTTAGGTGAAGTGGCCGAAGTCTGAAGCTTCCACATGTCAGAATCAGTGCAGTCAGGTAAAGTGAGGAACTGTAAATTCACAGATTTTAGTGTCTCACTGAGTTTTGGTGGCAAAATCCCAAGTATCTGTAGTGGTATGCTCTGTGACTGAACGCCTGCACGCGTGACTGAGATTATCCCACACATGGCAATGAAGGAAGGAAAAAAAAAAAGAAAAATGCATCTTAGAAGTTATTATGTTTAATGCTTAAAAGTCTGAATGCACAAACAATAATCTACCATTATAGAAGTACTGGTGGTCAATACAATGCATCAGAACTATGTACAATGACACAGTTTAGTATCAAAATCTTTCTACAATGTAGAGTATTACGAAACTGTTAATGACATCAAACACTAAGCACTTAAGACACCATTTTTTGCTACCACATTTGGAACTTCAATAAACAGTCCATTTTAACTTGCAGCATCAATCCATTTCTAGTATGAAATTAAGTAATTTTCTACTTATACAATAAGATTTATCTACACGGGTCTCTTGATTTTGATCCATAGCAGCAAAGGCACTGTACATCAGCAGATCCACAGACTTAAAGATTTTTTTTTAAAGCATTCAAAAAAAAAAAAAGTCACAGATCATAGTTTAACAGCAACAACAACAACATAAAAAGATAACACGTTGTCTCTGGCACAATGGCTCAGTCTGCGTCCATTTTAGGGACATCCAATCAAGACTTGGATTGAACTGCTGGCGAACAAAGCAAGTCCTTTTCCCAATGAGAAACCATTCCTTTTTGTATGTCGGAATGAGTACTCTTGTAAATCCTACCTCAGAGGTCATTGCTTTTGTAGTTTGTATATTGGTAGGCATCCATTCGTATTTCAGTGCAGTTTCCAAAGAACATATCAAATATTTTTCATAATCTCTTGTAATTGAAAAATTGCCCAAAGACACATATCCCCATTTTCAAGGAAACATTGCAAAAGTTTCCAGAAGTAACAAAGGTGATTCTTTGAGGCAACTTATTGTACTCTCTACAATATAACAAAGAGAGGTGTTTATATTAAAAAACCTAGCTTGACACCAAAATGCTTTATGTTTATCAACGGAAAAGCATTGAGAACAAATCTGTACACAGGATGCTATATTAACATTGCAAATATATAAATTAGCACATTCTTACTTAAAGTGAATTTAATTTAGATGTGAACTGAATTTGCCATTCATCACAGGCATGTAGATCACTGGCTACAGTTTGCAATTTCCTAAGTTTCCAAGACTGTCTAAAATAGTTAAGATACAGCATCTTCCCACCAAATAATTATACTGTAATAACACTTAGAGGTCTCATCCAAGAACAGGACTAAAAAATATAACAAAGTTTATTTTTTAAATAGAAACTACAAGTCTATTTAGTGTAATTTTAACTATCTCCTGAACATCCTTCTCCAAGATCCCCAATTTATCCACCTGCAAAAACACAAGTATACAATGAATCTTTCAAACTAAAGCCAGGCTAGACAGCTTTATTTAGTCAGTTCATTGTTAGAAAGCCTTCTTTAAACAAAATAAATACATTACAGCTATAATACATAATTAAAGAATCAAGGTCACTGTTAAGTATGCTTATTCCATCTTCTTCCAAGTAGATATCTGACAATTTGGTATCACAACTTCTTAATGAACATTCACAAATCAATAGCAAGTTAAGAAGGTAAAAATTAATTCCACAACTGTGATGAGCATTTAAGTTTTCAGTTTAGAAAGGAAAAAAAAAAAAAAGGAATATACAGCAAAGTGCTAGGAGAAGGAGTTCTGTCTGCATTCAGATTTGTCTCTAATAAATAACTTCATAGACTGTAGCTTTCTTGTCCCCAGAGCCAGTGACAATGTATTTGTCATCCACAGAGATATCACAGCTAAGCACAGATGAGGATTCTTTGGACTACAAGAAAAAAAAAGGAAAAAGAAAATTACATCTTTCCAATCCTTCAATCCTGAAGGGCTTGAAGATTAATTGGAAGAATTTATAGATAGGGAATACATGAAAAGCTCATTAAAGTATCAGTACCATAGTAGCAATTTTTAAAAAAATACTTTTGTTCCACAGGAAGATCTACTGTAAAATAAAGCAGTGGTAGAAAGGGAAGCGAATATTATGGACCAAGAGGTAATCTATCAATCAAACAAACAGAAGTAGTCCTTTCTAAATACTTTACAAGGAATGAGAATTTATTAATATTTTATGCATTCAATTTGCATAAAAATAAATGAAAACCCACCTTCTTCCCACTTCTTTTGCTGTAAACAAGAAATTCACTCAGAGAAACACTACAAAGCCCTACCTACCCACAGGTATCAAACAAAGAGACTCTACACAAATAACTTATCTCCTCTCACGATTTCCCCAACACAAGAAGACAAAAGCTTTGCACAAAGGAATTTACACAGAGTACAAAGCAGGCAAACAGGAAAAGACACTGTGGTGGAACAGGATATACAACAAGTGTGTAGGAGCTGGATGGGACGCAGGATACAGCACGGTGCAGTAGCTCTGTCTCCTCTGGCTTTGCTGCCTAAGTTGAAATGTATGGATTGTCACATTTACCTTGCTGTTTCAGGGCAAGTTTTCGTTACATAATAAACGTCCACATCATTTTCTGCCTGTTACCACAAGACCTGTCCAATCTTGCTGTGTTTTGGCAGACTCCTCTCTTCACTCCACTAGAAGCTTCCTGATCTACCCCTCTTTAACAAAGCTGTACTGGAGTTTTTAACATCACTTTAAGAGGGATATGCTCTTGTTAGGAGGATTTGGGCTGTCTGTAGAGGCTGCTTCTAAAACTGAATAACCTCTACTAGGAAAACTCTGACCCTACCTTGTATGTCAAGGTAAACTGCACTGTCCCCAAAAGTGAAGACATGGAAGGCATGAATACACATGAGACTGGCGATTTAAACTAGAACCAGTTTAACAGTTAAATTTAATTAAAAAATTCAAAACCTAGAGGTGCCTGCAGATGGAAAATGGAAAAACATGCCAAAAATCCCACCCTTCTCTAGCGGCATTTAAATGCCATTAAAACTGGGCACAGAGGGACTACAGGTAGGTTACAGCTTCCAGTTATACTTCAGTGGGCCCCTCCATATCCCTTCAGTTTCCAGTTCAGGAGTCTGCCAGCCCAATCTATCAATCTCATCCAAGAAAAATACACGTTGAATATGACTTCCACTGGTATAGCTACATTTTGGACCTTCAGTGAGTATTCAACTAACAATATGACTTGGGTACTATATTCCACCAATATGCAGAAAAAGGTGAGAAAGAAGTGTCTTAAGAACAATTTCGGATTACTTTACTGTAGGACTAAGGCCCTTTACTAAAGGGCTACTTTATGTAAGAGCTGAATTAGTGAAATAGTAGAAAGGACAAAAGCATTTCTTTCTCTAATTACAGACAAATTCTTAACGGAGTACAGTAATTAGCTGCATTTACTCCTGAAAACTCCTTAGGCTACTGACAGATCCTAAGATGTGCAGCTCTACTGCACTGTAATGTATGTGGAAAATAGCTTTTAGGAGATTATTACCTGGAATATACTGGCTCCATAAGGTGTTCTCCAAGCATTAAGAAGATTATCTTTTCCAGTGCTTACAAACCATTTGCCTGCAACAGATTGTTTAAGCGTTATTGCTGCATTTTGTTTTCAAGGAATATACCTCAAGAAACAGATGATCATAACAACAAAGCATTCACACATATCCAAAGAACAGTAATATTTTCATCAGGTAACTCAATGATGTTCCATCAAAAAATGAGCAGTATAAAGAAAAAAAACAGTAAGAGTTTTAAAAATAACCCTACTACTTACATTTAATACTCAATTTTTACTATGCTCTGTAGTTTAATAAGTGTATTGCACTTTCATTAAAAGGCAACCATGAATTAATTTTTCGTGAAGGAAAACACTGATATAGAAAGATTTGCTTACCACAGTGAGCAAACTTGAGTGACAGCACACAGCTCTCATGAAGATGCAGCTGATACTTGTCTGGCTTAGTAACATGCAGCACCTCGACATTGCTGTTCTCCATTCCTACTGCCAACCACTCACCAGTTGGACAATAGCCCAGTGAGAAGATCTGTAATTAGCACAGCACATGCTTCAATCAGTAAAGGAATAAGCTTGAGATATTCAAAACTGACCCTTGCTACACTGTTAGCACTATGCTAACTCACATTTTTGTCTACTGCAGTTTTACAAACAAGATAATCCAATTACTACAGTAATCAAGATAAATCAGTTCATGCAAACACAGCTGCAAAACCATGCTACTAAATGTTATTAAAACTGCAATAGTGAAGTACTGAATCAAACTATGAAAGTTAATGTCCGAGCTTATCTGACAGCATTTAAAATTATTTTCATAAAATATTTTTTAACATGAATTTACAGAAATGGCAACAGATTGCAAAGAAGAACATTTTAATCTGGTACTCGTTTTTTAAAACCAGCTCTCCGTTACTCCCATGGGAGAGGTACTAATCTGTCCAACAGTCATAATCCAGAAAGACATTAAGCTGCTACAAGGAAAAAAAAAAAAAAGTATGGAGTATAAGACTAAGTGAAAAATTCTTTGGTGCTCCCCTTGAGCCTGCTTTTTTGCTTATAAATGAGAAAAAAATAAATTTAAAGGTACTTTTTGTTTTAGAAAAACATGAGAAAATTTAGTTAATATGCCAAAGGTTCTGAGACTGAACCTGTGATGTGAAGTCATGTTGTTGTAGCTGTCTCCCTTCTCTGAGATCCCAGGATCTGACTGTATTGTCCAGGCCTCCTGTCCATAGTTTGGTGCCATCATTAGAAATGTCAATACAGCTGGCTCCATCTGTGTGGCCCTGAAATTGTCTGAAAATATTAAAAGAAGATCATTCTGAGCAAAAATACAAAGTACCTTCTTTCAGTCACTGAGATGTAACTTCGATTCCAATAGCAATGCCAGATTAATATAAACTCTGGGACAATCATATGGGTTTTGTGATGAATTGATGATGCAAACAGTCCAGACAGCTAATCTGATTTCAAAATGAACACTTTAAGAGTCAGGTACTCTGGAAATCTTTGTTGCTGGCTGTGTGATACCCACTACTCAACTTAAAATAGTCATTCCCCTCAGAAGACTGTAGCATGATTAGCAAAATTACCCTAGTTTAAGAAAACATACAGGTCACTCCGTTAAAAAAAAAATAAAAAATAAAAAAAAGAAGAGTCTAAATGGTAACATCAGGTAGTACAAGCTCAACTTTACATGCAACACTGATATTACATGTTACAACATATACATAGTGCAGTGCCCAGAGAAGCTCCATGTGACCAGCTCTTAACTTACTGTGTATGAGTGTCGAGCAGCAACCCATACTCTTAAGAATCTAGTCTGCAATGCAGTAATTTGCACATGTCTTTACCCAAGACTTATTTGCTGAATCTCCGATTGAAGAGATTAGAGTGAGAGCAACATATTACACCGAAACAAAGAAAACCACAAGGAATCATCAGCAGCATTGACATTAGCTGATATTTGGGGAACTATAGTTATGGGCTGATCGAAAGGCCTGCAACTCTCAAAACCTATACCTAATCACAGAGACTTTTATCAAGGTATTACCAAGGCTACGCTGAACAACAAAATACTGGAAGCATCTATGTGTGGAAAAAATAGAATATATACATAAAAGCACATTCAGGTCTGTGTCTAAATAATTCTTCACAACCTGATGATCCAGTTTGGTACACCTACCTCACTAAAGTCTGGTTATGCAGATCCCACACTGCAATGTTGCCATCGCTACAGCAGGAGAAGCAGACCTTGGAATCAGGGCTGATAGCTAGGGCATAGCAAGCTGGAGCAGAGGATGTCAGCTCTGCTTTGATGCGAGGAGTTGGAGCTGCCAGGTCCCAAATGGATAACGTGCTGGCTTCCCCGCCAACAATCAGGGTGCGGCCGTCAGGGAGCAATCTGCAGGAACGGATGTAGTTGTCTCTGTTCTGTGGAGACAGAAGCCATCAAGAGATTACTCATGAGGAAAGAAAACAGCATTAACATGAGAGCAGAAATCCATAAAAGTATTGTATTCCCTCTTGGTTTTAATGAGCCATTTATACTTATGACAATGATAAAGTGTATTAATGCCAGAGAATTACATGACATTAGGGAAGTACTTCAACTTGATCTACAAAATTCAGTAGTGAGAGATATTTAATCTTAATTAGCATCAAAATGCAAAGACCTGAACCCAGCCCAAAACAATTCAAGATAGCTGAATTTGACAGCTGGTGTAGAAAGTTGTATTTTCATACTCTGTTTATTTCAGCACATTAACCTCTCAGCATGGGGGAGTACCAAATTCCCTGCACACTTTCCCCCTTCCCATTCCAGTGAGACTTGCTGCCACCATCTAGGAGATGTCAGAGGAAAATATTTGGGCAATTTCCCTCATTTGTGCAGCAACTTGTGTAGCAATTCATTATAAGTCTACACGTGGTGCACAGTTCTCATTTTACTGCCTCATAACAAGCAGCAACATCTTACCAAGAACTGGTAAATGACAAGAGAAAAGCTGCTAACAATAATTCATCTTGTTAGCACATTCAAATAATTTGTGAATAACACTGAGGGATATTTTTAATTGCCACATTAAGACAGGTCAATGCATTCATACACATACACAGACACAAAATACGTGACACAATCCCCAAATATTCTCTGAGAATACAGCTGCAAGACAGCAATTTTTAGCACGATAGGATATCAACAAGCTTTAAGATTGTCAGCAAATGTCAAAGTTTATAAACACTATTTGCTGTGCTGTCTTTGATCTTTCCTGCTACTGCAATTTTAGGCTATTAAAATTGTTTTGATTCACTGGGGGGGAAGAAACCCATAAGTATGGTGAGGAACATACCAACTTCAGTTCTAATGGAAAGGACAAAATTACAAATGCAATACCATTAAGAAATCAAATACCCACTGCTCTTTACACCTTAGTGGTATCACGCAATCTTAACACAACCTCCTGTCTTTTTTCAGTGTTGTATGCTGCTCTTCACCTACCAGGCAGTCCAGCTGAGAAACAGGGCTCTTGTTGCCAGGGTGGCTGATGTCCCAGACCTTGACACAGCCCTTCCCACCCGTGTACACGTGTCTTGTGGGGTTGCTGATGGTGACTGCACACACAACTTCCCCGTGGTTCAGGGTGTTGATCTGACGGGCATGGCGAGGGATTCCTGGACCGATGAGGGCATCAGGAGGGAAAGGAACTGGCTGCATCTGACCATCTGCACTTACATGAAATGAGTATGCTCTGAGGGGAAAAAAATTAAGGGACTGATTTAAACAGTTTTACCTAAAGCCTGTTTAGGAAAATAGACTCAAAGATGTGTAGATGTGTTTCCACTACAGGCATTGGGGTTGTGCCCTCAGCTTAATTTTTTCACTGATATTTCACAGAATATTTTGAGCTGGAAGGGACCCTCAAGGATCACCAAGTCTGATCCTTAAGTGAATTGCCATATGGGAACTGAACACATGACCTTGGTGTTGTTAGCACCATGGTTTACCCAACTGGGCTAATATCAGCTATTTCAATTACGCAGGGAAGGAATATCTATTTATCTATAGCACACTCCTCAAAGCACAAACTTAGGTGCCCAGCTTTTAATGTGAAAAGTCAAGCACCAATCAAATGAGCTTTTACAACTCACGTTATCATGATTTCTGGCATGAGTGAGGCTATATGACACCACTCTTAATTTTGTATGGGGATATCACTGCATGCAGAGAAGGGAAGGAAGGCTGGGTCAGGGCCCCCTGGAAGACAGAAATAGTTGGCCGGCTGCTGCCAGAGCACGGTGGGTAGCTACGTGCCAGGGGACATTTGGCTGCTCGCTTTACTGACTCTTTCGTGGCAGCTTCAGCTGGACTGCTGCCCGAATGCACCATGGGTCCCAGGCCCCTTGAGCAAACTGCTCAGCACTGTACCTAAGGGTGCAGTGAAACTTCCACCAACACCGAGCAGTTAAGTCCTCAAGGCACAGCTGCTGACAGCTGACATGACAGACCAGCAAAAATGCACTGCAATGGAATTTTTTGTTTCGTGGGTTGTTTTGGGTTTGAGTTTTTTTAGGTTTCCTTTTTTGGGCGGGGGGGGCAGTTTGTGGACCTGACACAACTGCTATAGATCCAAATTTCTCTTGCCAAAATCAGGCCTCTCACTGAGAAAGAATCTGTTCTGTGATCGCCACTTATGCCACCTGTGAACAACCTATCAACAGCTTTATCTCAAAGCAGTTTCCAGGGAGAACAGTTAGGTTGTGAAATTGCCTTGTTCTGAGATGTTACCTGATTCATCACATTTATTACAAGAGCACAAAATTTGTAAGAGGGTTCACCTATACATACCCAGGTATGCATAATGGAAGACTTTAATTTTCTTAGACCTAAAAAAATCATCATAATTCTTGTGAAAAATCCATTGTCATAATGGTGAGATGAGAAGAATTCACCAAGTAATTGTTTCATGAGAATACTTTTTACATTCACTTCCTTAATTGATACTTCAAAGTGACTAAAGAAGGCAGTATTCACAATTAAACTACTGAATTTGTTATTTAAGATTCACAGTGCATTAACACTAGATCAATAATTTTCAGAGGGACAAAACAGATTAGCTATCTTTTCTATTTATATACTGTACAATATTCAAGAGTTGGATACAATGCCAAAGTGAAAAGAGAGTTATTAGGGGCCAGATCCTGAATGTACCATATACTGTCCACTCCATTTCAGGACATTCAACAGTGCAGAGAATTTACACAAATTTCCTTCAAAGGCAAAAAGGAGTAAATGAGAAAATAACAATCCTGGTAGATGTGACAATTACCACACTCAAGACGAGAAAAGTCAATAAATCATGCTAAAGGAACCACAGATTTTAGAAGTTTCAAGACCTCTGGTAGACAAATGACAAGTCATATTTAAATGCTTAAAATAGACATCAACAGAGTAACAACATTTAAAAATCTTGGAGATATACCAGAATTGAAGTGATTTGATTCCAGTTTGCCTCATGTTTTATTCCTCTCAATTTTAACAGAAGTAAGATGTGAGCAGGAAGGTTTCTGAACTTCTGCAATTGCCATTTCTTTCACCACAGCAAACAAAGCCTAGTAGATCCAGTGACCCTTCTTTCCAGGTGACTGACTCCATCAGGGATGAACTTAAATCCAGCAAGTATTTGAACATTACATCAAGACATTTCCAAGAGCCCACTGTATATAAAGGATGAAGATCTGTGCCCCACAGAATTTTTAATGCAAGCAGCTGGTCTGCAAGCTGCTGTGCTTTTCCATACTTGCCTTATGCATTCACCTAACAGGGTGTCACAAGTAGCAGGAAAGTAAATTAAGGTGGTTACCAGCGTGCAACTGCTGGGAAATCTGAGCCTGGCTCATGATTTGTGTGATGCATGTACATGAGGAGTTACAGGCACTAGGCCTGATCCCATATGTTGTTAATCCTGTGTGTCTGCAAGCTCACTGGCAGCTAAGTGTATGCATTTACTCACACAAATCCAAGTGTGTGACTAACCCAAACCACTCCTACACAAACACGTTCACAAATGAAAGAGCTTGGGAAGGATAGGCATAAACACCCCTTGACTGTCAAACTCCAGTATGAACTGGTCACAAGGGGTCATAAGGAAGTAGACCTGGATGAACCTTACAGAAAATCTGGATCAATAGCATTTGTGTAGCTGCTTTAGTTTTTCTCCTCTCTACTTCAAGAGAAATGTGAGCAGAGAGTTCTTTGTCTCTGTAATTCTTCTTCCAAGGCTCACAACACAAAAAGCCTGGTAAAGCATGTCACGTAATACAGGTCAGTTCCATCAAGGATGAATCTAAATATTATCATAAAGTAATTCTTTCCGATGTTTTCAATCAAACAAAACATTTCAGTGTTCTTTTTTCTGCACACAGCTGCTAAGCTTGCAAGTAATTGCAAGGCTTTTGTGTCAAATAAATAATTTTTTTTAAACTGAGAAGCAGGGTATGGTAGAGATGGAAAGCTGAGATCCCATTCCAGTTTTGATTTCCATAAACAACCAACCAGTCAGATTTGAAGTTCTTCTCCTTTTTCCATTTATTTCTGTCTCCTTTACTTTGTATCACCCAGTTCATGTCAACCGCTGTTAGTCTTCAAAACAAATTTGCAAATACAACTTTAAGATTACATAGTGGTTCTCCCGCACTTACTGGATAGCTATACTTATTTCTATTCAAACAATAGTTTCCAGTAGCTAAGGGGAATTCCAACCAGCAAGGGAACATGACTTCCAACAGATGATTGACTTTTAAAGCTGAATGTTTGATACTCACGGTTTTCCTCCTGGGATGCCTGTGAGATTAGGAGGGATGCCTGGGACTCGCATGTGATGATGTGGATCAAAACCAACCTACAGTTTTCCCCAAGCAAAACAAAAAGGTGTATTAAAGTAAGAGTTAGGCAAAGGAAGGCTGTTTAATTCATGTTTTCCATAGCATACTCCCCAAACCACAAAGTGAGTGAACTGGAGTTAACCCCGCAGGTCTCACATTTAATATAAACAGCTCTCAAAACTAAATGCACTAACTGCAAACACTTACCACTGGAGATCGCCCGTAAGCTGCCGCTGCTGCTGCTGCAGCTGCTGCTGCACTCATTTGAGGGGAAATATTGTGGAGACCAGCATAGGCAGCTCCAGGGCTAGTCAGCTCCCCGTTCATACCAGCATGTGGCACGATACCAAATGGAGTAGGGTAAGGACACGGTACTGCCATAGGTGTCCTTAAACCTGAAGCTATAAGGAGAAGGGGGGAAAGTGAGAAGTCACAGAGGCACTTCAGAGCCATCAGATGAAATATGAGCTCGGAAAACTGCAAAAAGCCCCACAAATATCTGAAACCAACCAGCCAGCCAGGCTAGGAAAGCCACACAACACTGTACTACAGTGCTGAAGACCCAGCTCAGCAGTGAGTTCAAGCAACTGTAACACACTGACTTGTCATCACAGATTTAAAGGGGGCCTGACAAGGGACAAATGGTCACTGTTTCACACCACAGAAGTACATGGACACTAACCTATCGGATCCACACCTGGGGGTTTGCCGGGCACTGGCCTCAGTCCGGGAGTGGAGTTGCTTCCTGGAGTTGGGGCATCAGTCCGTGGAGTTGGGGTATTTGATTTAGACACAGGAGTGGTAGATTTCTCATTCTAATCACCAAGAAATAAAAAAAGAAGACGGTTTGTAAATTATTTTACCTTTATAGCTAGTGATTAGTGATTTTAATGACATTTAGCTTCTGGGCTTCAACAGCTCCTGGCAACACAGAGAAGGCTCAAAGATAGTAAAAAAGACAGAATGGCTTTGGTAATTAACTACAGCCTTCACAGCTTTTCTCATCAGGAACATCTGTATGGTTCAGAATGAGGTAAATGACTGAAAATCATTGCCATCTGACAGTTGGCAGCCTATGTGAAATCTGAAAGTGGTCTCACTGTGCTCATGGACCTCCTCCCATTATGATTATGATTTTCTGTGAGGGATGGACAAGAGCAGAAACCCCCCCCCCCCCCGAACTGACCAATCACTCATACCCAAGTGTAGTGCTAGAAACACAGGATGGAGACAGTGATGGGTATAAAGTAAGGAACAGTGCAGTACTGGTTTTGTGACAGGCTTGTTCATCAGATACACCACTGACTCCCAGGTCTGAACCTGTCATTCCATCACCTTTCCTGAGCTCTACATTCTCTTTAAGCTTTCTTTTTATTTATTTTATTTCTTTAAATAATTGTATACCCTGCCCTGTGAAGAACCGAGAGGGGAATTACTTTGCAGCTCAGGTAGGTGATTAACTGTGGCCACAAACAGGAAAGGAAAGAACACCCCTTGCAGGCAGCTCTTTTCTTTTGCATTATGATTTGTGATGCAAGTCAAGGAAGGCTCTTGTAAATGACAGATTACTTTTTAGATAGAAAATAAAAATTATTGTTGTTGTATATAGCCTGGTAATTCAAACAAAGCTAACAACCAAATCACATCCAAGCAGGGAACTGAATTTGCTATAAACCACAGCACAGGAAAACAGCTCAAGAAACCCCTGTGTACTTTTATTTATTCTCAGAATAACAGTTCTTCATATGGGGGAGGAGAAAAATATCTCTCAGAACACCATATCTATCATCTACCCGCACCACCAGTGCAAATAACCTCTTCCTATCCCAAAAAAAGACTGTGGTCTTTCTATTATTTCATTAGACTCCCTTGAAAAGATAAATTAAACTAATATTAAACTGTTGCTTCACAGTGCTTTACTGATAGCTGTGGAAATACAAATTGTGATCAGACAGAAATCCAGTAAGCATGTATTTCAGCATGTGATTAGGGGTCAGAAGCATTTTGAAACACTTACAAGGCTAAGTTCTTTGGATTTGGAGGAAGGAGTACTGCTAGAGGATGCAATAGATGCTGGACTAATTGGTGCATCTTTTTTCAGCAGTCGAGTCTTGTCCAAGCCATTTTCCCGTGGAGAGTGTGCTGGGCTTCCACGAGGAGAAGAGGGATCCTAAATATAAGGAATATGGGTTAGCATAAAAACTTCATATTAGTTCTTGTTTTGGGCAGTCCAGTCCTCAATTAGCAATGAAGATCTGTCATAGGAAGTGACATATTCCTTCCATTCTTAATTGATTTAGGTAATATAATTGTAAAATTGAGAGGGATAATGAAGGACAATTTGATTTAAAAAAAACCAAACTTCTAAAATTTTATGCCAATAAACCATGAAAAATAATGCCAAAAATCTACAGATATTGAAATACACAAGTAAATCTCGTTTTTCAAGTGATAGAATAAAACAATTTGATGCGTTTGGCAGACCTGATAAGGTTCACCCACAAGTCATGGCCAAAGTGAAAGAAAAGACAGACATTCTTACAAGCTGCACCCCCTCTGTTGTGCTGGGCTTGCTTCAAATATCTCAAGACAACTTTTCGTTCATAGGAAAAACAAGAAGTACTTTGTAGAAGTAAGTGTTTCAGACCTGATTTGTATTCTACAGAAAAAGGATACGACTGAAATTCCCTCAGGCATTTCAAGCTCCTTTAGGAAGGCAAATGCCATAATCCTATTCATAAAACCAAGGTGTGGAGAAGCCACTGAAGAGACCCTCACCACCATTTCTGTAAGGCAAAAACACCACCATTGTGTATACCTCATTGGAAACATCAACTACCAAGTTGTCATCGCTCTTTTCACCATCGCTGTCCTGCAATGACAAATCACAATGTGTTAAAATTTAGTATCCCAATGTCTCTTAATAACTATGGAAACAGATGAAAGCTGTTCACAAATCTGAAGTTTTCCACTTCCTTTTGCCAAACTTTATGTGGTAATACAATTTCGGTCTTTCAGTCACCTACAGGTTCTGCTTAGCAGGTTGCTACAACTACAGCATTCTTCCCAGTTTTCACATTGGTGGAGAAGGACACGGGATGAAAATCTTCATCCAAAGTGCCACTGCACTATGAAGTGGAGTCAAGACAGACTTCACTAACAAGTCCCAGCCTAACTAAAGCTCGGCACTACTGTCACACGACTTCCAGGTACTTTGCATTTATATTGTTAAAAACGGCATCAATCATATGCACCAAAACATTTAATCCAGCGGAGACCCTAGTGTTAGGTGGTGAGAATTGGTTAAAATTTGACCCTAAATTTAAAATTAATTACACAGTAGGCATTAGGTGAAATTACAGAGAAACACGGAAGTTCAACAATGCACAATGTAGATAATCTACTCACGTAACGAGCTGCTATTTCCTTCTCTTCTGTTTTCTGTTTTTTGCTATCTGAAGAATAATCTGTTGAATTTCTGTGCTTTTCTGCTGTTCTGAAACTGGCTGAGGGTGATACAGAAGAGCTCTGTGGTCCAAAAAGAGAAGAAAGCATCATCAGGCCCTCATTCACAACAGTGGTTCATTTGTCACTACCCCTCAATATATCTCACACTGATAGCATAATCTGGAGCTGTTCTCACAGACAGCACACTGGGTTTTAACTGGTGATAGCTACCCAGCAAGGGTCTTGTAATAAAAACTGTACTAAATATTTCAAGAGACAGAAACAGGCTATCAACTGACAGATCACAGTGGCTATCTGCACTGTCAGTGGGATGAATTTTATGAATACTGTGCATTGGTCTTGTTTTGGTTTGTTTCCTCTACAAATATGCAGGGTTAAGTCAATAGTCCCAGAAGAGGGGTGTGTGTTTGCACATGTGTGTGTGTTTGCCTGTGTAAATCAAAAAGAACAAAGAGGCTCAAGGCAAGTCACACTTCAGCAAACATTTGAATGAACATTACTACCAAAGAAAGAAGCAAGCTTCTGAACAGTTTCAAAGAAGGCAAGAACAGAAGAAAACACCTAAACTAATTTTATTTAGATGCCTTTTACAATTACAAGCTATGCCTGCATAGCAGACAGAAACAAAACACAGACTAGCTCTGTGAGTCTCTCTGAGAGTGTTCTACAGTTCTCACCTAGTAATGATTGCTAAAGACCACACATATGGACAGGAGAGAAAGGAAGATAAGGTGTACTTTATGCACTATCATCCAACAACTCCACTCTACTCCTTTAAACAAGGCAGGCAACATTTATCAAATTCTACCATATTTCGAAAGCTTTGTGGAGCCTGTATCTTGGTATACAAAAAAGGAAGCAATGAAAGATGCAACGTTCCCTCTGGGACCGATTTTAGTAGCAGCAGCAGCTTTTGGCCCTATTTCAAGAAAGCATTTAAGCATGCACTAAACTTTATCTCACTCTGAAGTCAGTGGCTGAACGTACATAAATAAGGGCGCGTTCAGGCTTTTTGCAGAATTGGAAATGACAGCAATGGAGATGAAAATAATTGTCAGTTGAAATCCTGCTGACTGTTTCCATCTCTGTCCTTCTTTTTTACTGGGGTGGTGAGGAACAACCAAAGAAGTCCTGACTGATGGATTTTAGATCCTCACATTAATCCAGAAACACTTGTTTGGGGTTTCTTCCTCCATGCGTGATGGACAGCTGCTCTTCATAAAACACACATAAAACTGTACAATGCAAGCATTTGGTTTTGGGGTTTTCAGTGCAGCTATTAACAAGAATACAAACCAAGAAATTAGCATTTACATTAAGCAACTTCTGTTCCATCACTATTATGGAATTTATTCTTTTCCTTATTATATCACAAGCTTCTGGTAAGGATTAAGAGCACTTAACCACAGAAATTAAGCTGTGGTTATTGTCCAAGTCACATAAGAGAATATTACTCCCTACCGGGACACAGGTCCTTTTCTCTGTTTTGCTAACATTTCCAATTCTTGAGAACAGCAGCTCAGACTAATGACTGGTAGAATTTGCAAAAATCTTCCATATTTTTGATTAGTAATTGTTAATTACCCTCTAAGAACATTGAGTGGAAATAAAAATTTTTGAACAAAGCTAGTGTTGAAGGCACAGCCTGTGCCTTTCCAATACTGTGCAAATTCGTCTTAAAAAACTAATTTAGCTTTAAAGCAGATCATTAATCAACGATTATAGCAAATAACACAAACTAACAATGTTATTTTTTGCTCTGAAGCGACAACACATGTTAAGACATTTGGAGACAGCAGTGCCAGGGTACAGAAGCCCTTAAAATAAAGGCCAAGTAGAAACACAGCATTAAATGAACCGATGACTTGAAAAATGTATTTATTTCGGCAATTATATAGCATAGCCTTTTGCAAAAGATTTTAATACTAAGTTCCTATTACATTTATATTCATTTACAATTTGGAAGGCAGTAGCTTGTAATGTGAATTCAATTCATTATTTCTCAACTTCACCCTACAGAAAGCAATTTGCTTTAAAACGAAGAAAAATAATCACCAATAAACTACAAATTAAAGTGGTGTCTAAAGAATTAAACTACTGCACTTATTTAAACAGAAATATTTATTTTCATAAATTTGAAACTATACAGTTCCATTTTTCACAATCTGGTTGGCTATGTACTATAGGTACAGTTCTCATCTTTGATTTCACTACTTAATAAAGTAATAAATTGAAGGTCTGTACTAGAAAGATAAAGTAGCTAATTATTACTAGCACATTAAAGGATGAGCACCACACTGGGCATTGGGGCAATGCACACTGCTTAACAGTTTTACTGCTTGATGGATCTGACCTCAAATCAATACGAAAAGATCCTCCTGCAGTATTCTCACCTGATATTAGTAGAAAAAATGGAGACAACTCACCTACTGGCAGCAGACAGAACCTCATTTCCTAATCTGAAATTAGGCCAGTGTACTAGGATTGCCATTATTTTGCCACACAAGTCAATTACTACAGAAAAAATCTGAACACTCCCACTTCTAACCACCACACCCCTTTCCTTGCACAGAGCCAGCCTACCAACACCCCTGGCAGAACTACCTTCTTTTCCCTTCAACATGAAATGCACCTGCCACGTAAACATCAATGACTTCATGGGATCTCTAGTACTTTTGCTGACAGATGCATATTTATCTCTTATGCTAAGTAATAAAGATATGTCACATACATAAACAATGAGCTATGGTCTAAATCTTCCTACAGACCTAATGCCTGCTATGCTCACTGTGTGAGGGACAACAGTATTACTCATACTGAGTTCCCTCTGTTGTTGGTAGCAGCTTTTCAGTCTGTAAGCACTGGTCAGGACCTACCTTCATTGAGAAATGAAGGGATGTAACAACGTCCTCATGGTTTCCACTGACATCAGATTCCTGCAAATAATCCCGTACCCACCTACACCTTAGTTCCTGAGTGTGCAAGCCCACAAACTCCAAGAGAGGTCCTTACATTTGCAGACTGTGAAAGAAAACCCCAACAAAACACACTGTACCCGACAGATTGTCCTGTTCCTTGAGTAAAACATCAGTGCTCTTCTAACAGCTGCCTTTAAGAAGCTGGAATCAGATAGTTACTTAGACAAATTAAGTGATTCAGCACTATGACTTGGCAGGCTGTAACTTAATGGGCCGGAGTCCTTGTTTTAGTAACTATTAAAATTTATAGAGAAATAAAGTCTTTTTACACTGCTGGTTTTTTTCAATAGAATGCATTAATCTACTAGAAGAGTAGCACAGTCCTACTAAACAACACTGAGCTTGCTCACATGTAATAATTAGATCAGACATAGGAAAAATACTCTTTGGTGAAAGTAGGTTACACTTAGTCTGCATTTGAGCAAAACACATCAGCTTCTCATTTTCTGCTTCAGCAGAACATTTTTATTCATGGTAAATACACCACAAAATGCTGACAAAAAACAATGAGCGCACACATTTATAGAAAGGCTGAGCACGTCACCATGTTCACATAATTTGCTTAAGAAGTGGAACAGTGTCTTTCTAGTGCTGGACTCATAGTATTTTTTGCACTAGGCTATAGAGCATAGCATGCTATGATTCAGTCTCTGTTTTGGGCAGTGCTGAGCACAGTGCTAACTGAAATGATCTCCCACCAGAAGGACCGTGCTGTTTTCTCTCCAGTACCCATTAGGGTGCTGCTCCTGTTGGAGTAGCAGTGCCATACAGGTGCAAATTAAATCAGTATCAAGAGACCCACACAAGCCTCCTATGCAGCCACAAAATTCTCACCAGTACACTCACTGCCTGTTTGGCATAATTAATAGTTCAAATTGCTAGGGAAAAAAAAAATCACTGTTTTTCCCCCCAGCTTCCACTGGAATTTAGCTGCATCAACGCAGATAGCTCACACTGTAATGTGGCAGAAATCAGTGTGGAAATCATAAATCAGATTGTACAGCCATCCAGCTGCAAGCTCCAACTCCCCATATGCTGACTACTCCAGATAAGACCTGGCCTGAGCACACTAAGAGATAATTAAATGAAATCAGTGTTAAAAGGAATGACTAGAGATGACAAGATGAAAAGCCTTCCTACATGTTAAAGCTGGTAACTCTTTAAAGCATTCACGACTATGACCATTCCCCAGTGTACCCTTACTACTATGCCAAAATGATGTATTTGGAGTGGAATAATTAAAACAATAATTCCCAACAAAGTGGGAATTACAAGATAATTGACCATACTGAAGTATTAAGCAAACTGCAGTAAAAGCCAAGGATGCTCAACGCTAAGGTCAATTACAGTATAATTATCTGAATGACATTACTGCTGTTATAAAGACCGTTGAAAGTATAAAAGAAACTATAAAAATGGATACAATATGCATTGCAGGGAAACGACCAGGCAGTATTGCCGCTTTGTTGGCTGATGCCAGTTATAGATGGAAGTACCAGCACCAGAGCTTGGACTCAGGTATTGCCCAAGGTTTTGGCTTGGAGCACTAAGCTGCCTAAGATAATACTGTATGCTTAAATGAGAAGCACAGAAAAAAAAAAACCAAAACCAAAACCGAAACAAACAAACAAACAAAAAAAACCCCAAAAAAACCCCAAAAATAAGAAATTAGAGTTAACACTTCTGACACTTGAGTTAGAAGGGGGCAGTCCAAACACAGCCCAGAGACCAGATGCCCAGGGAGGACACAGCAGCCAAGGCTCCAACAAAGTAAGCCTAAGGGCTCTAAGGTTACACAAATTTATCTGTTTGAAAAATGAATTAATCTACATGCATCTATATGCACAGATATGTTACTTTGATTAAACTCGGGAGATGGTGTGAAATGCTATGGGTTGATCTACAGATACCATAATGGAGCATTTGCATAGTGACTCTGCCTCTTTAAGTCACCCACACTTACACAGCCTTTTTGTTGATAGCATTGTTATTATTATTATTAAATTACTATTATTGGGGTTACTACTTCCCAGTACCTGCATAGATGGACATGGATTTTGTACTATTTGCTTTTCTCAACACACACTCTTTGCAGATCTTAGGCAAACAAATTTTCTTTACCATGCCCTTACCTTAAGGTCAAGATCAGGCTGACACAGGCAGTAAAACCTGAACCACTGGTCTTCTAAAATTGCTCATCAAAGGAGAGGAGGCTAGTAGTCAAATATTGATCCCACATGTATCACTCACTGGTCATGGTGGGCTTCTTCAATATTTTCATGTCCCCCTTTACCAACTTGTTTCTCTACTTGCCCAGAATAAAACCTAACTTCCATTCAGCCATATCATGATCAATTTATTTTTTGTCTTGTTCACTGCCTTTTCCCTATAGCTGCATTTTCAGATACCAGAAAAAGCCTCAGTAATTGTCAGTGAAAAATGCAACTAACTAGCTAGGAAAGATACAGAACAAAGCCAGTTTTAATATCACATGATCCAGGCTGAGCTAACTGAATTGAGTTTCGTAATCAAGCGCGTGATAATTATTTTTAATACAAACTATGATTAAAATGCAAACTTTGAAGTTTTATATAGCATTTTTAACCACTAATTAACTTCACTAATTGCAAAATTAATGAAGTTAATTAGAGGATAAGAGTGCCATAAAAAAACATCAAAGACTAGATGTGCAGTGCTGCCTGCAAGAGCAATGAGAAGGCCATAAAAAAGTCCAGAATAAAGAAAATATGTAGGGTCAGCAGTCTTCAAAACCCAAATGTTCCTATAAGTGTTACGTCAAAAGAAGTATAGATATGTGCGTGTATTATGTGTAAGTGTGTGTAACTTCATAAAAAATGCCCAAGTTACTGTTTACACTCATGATCTGCTTGTCATTGCTCATACCACTAGAGTATTTAATCTTAGCTAATTAAAAGCATCAAAGTCTAGATGCTATGAAATGGGTGATAAAATGTAGCAATAAACTACTATGGTTGTACACATTAATTCCAGTTGTATTTCAACATACACTTATCCATTTGCTGGAAAAGCTGAGAGGGCTACACAGCAACAACAATTTTGATGTATAATCCTATCAGCATGTGATGATGCTTCTCTGGCCCCTCCTGGGGAACAGGTTCATGTTGGTGAGAAGGAAAGTAGATGTTTAAAGCAATGGTGAGGTCTGCTGACTATCTTTCACAGATGGATTTTTGCAATAAATCCTTTAAAATACAGGTCCTCCACTAATCACTGGCTGAAGGACACAACACACATAAGGCCTAATCACTGGTTGATACTGTGAGTGTCAAAGGATAGGGAGAACTAATTCAGCTTTAGGACAAGCAGTGGAGCAGTAGAAGAACACAGATGAAAGTGAAAAAAGGAAGGCCAGTTTAAGGTTAAAGTATATCCTGGCACAGGCACATAAAGATGGTGAAATCAAATGTGCCACGAGTAACAAGCACCCTTTGGTAAGCAGAACAGATTGAACACAGGACCTGGTTTCAGCAGGGAACAAAAGAAAAATAAACAGATGAGCAGGAAAAAGAGTTAAACATTTCTGATAGCTTTCAGAAGCCTCAAAGTTCAGATATTACATTTACTAGGAAGCCTGTTCTCATCCTCATTTTTCTCCTTGTTAACATTGAATTTAATTTACAGCAAGAAAATCTGGGCACTGTCAAACATTCTCCTCCACTCAATCAATAAGAAGCAATTCACCTGATCCATTCTCTCCATTCACCACCCTGTGATTCTATCTCCTCCCTTGATCAGGTCCCAAAATAAGACTACATGGTTCAGAACACAGTAGAGTAGGTAATTTGGATGGAGTGAAAAGATTTGCAAGAAGATGTTAAGGCACAAACTGCAACTGGTAGAGAAAACAGAGTAGGTGAGCGCCAGGGCATATGCAGGCTGCAAAGGAATATCAACCCTAACGACCCCAGAAAGGGTAAGTGTTCCAACATCACAAGCCTGGAGATGCCACCAGAGAAAAAAGGCTTGATGACATTTTAGAAAGTAAGTGTGGAAATCCAAGACAAACATGCATGCTGGTCATCAATGCCTGCAAGCCTTTAAATGTTACTTTAGCCAAAATCAGGGTCACTTAAATTGAAGGGTCAAAGGTTAACAAGTTGCAGAAATTCAGAAGAATTCAGGATAAATATATTCGGAAAGCTGAGGAACTGGGCAGTGCCAAGGAAAGGTGAGACTAAAATCCTCCTCTCCTCAAATATTTATTTGGGGTTCCAGTTACTGATCTTTCATGCTATTTCCTTCAGCAGAGACCTGAAACAATTTGAGCAGTTCTAACAAAACAGAAACACAAACAGAGACTAGAAAGTACTGTCAGTTAACTAGGGAGAAAGTGCAAGGGAAAGCACGTAATCACAGAGTAAGAGAAAAAACTCAACTAGCTGGAGCATTCAATACAGCAATTTCATTGTGGGCTCACCACCATGAAAGAGAGAGAGCAGAATAGCCACCAGCCTGCATTATAGGTTTTTATTCACTGACATGCCATGAGACAAGGAAAAGCAGCAGCCTCCATGAGTGTTCTTCAAAAGCCAAAGATGGACATGCATAAAAATTCCCAACATCCAACATATCTTCAGAATATCAACACTAATTATGTTTTCACAGCAACTGCATTTAAGCAGAATACACTAGCACAGTTGGTTAGTTTTCAGAATTCTAAAAAATGCTACAGAGGAAATATTTTACGATAGCCATTAAAGGCTTGTGTCAGCATGTTTTACACTCTGTTCCTGCAAGAATCAGAAAATCCCTCTGAAGAATAACTGGGTTTTGCGCAGAGTCGTCTTTTCAGACCAAGCACTATAGTAGAACTGTTATCCTTCCACTTTGCATAGTGATTAAAATGGACTGTAAGGCACAGAGCCAAGCTGAATGTAAACACTTTCCTGCAGCGTCTCAAGGCACAAGAGTTATAAAAATCCCCTCAGTACTGGCAACCGAAGTTAGGAGGTAAAAAATACACACATCCACACCCCCTAGATTTTCCATGTTCAAGCAGCAATGATCAGGCTTTAAGCATTGTCTTCTCCAGGGATATTAAAGTGGGTTTAGTTTACATGTGACAGGTCCTAACAACTTTCTCCTGGGATTTACATTCCCTATCTATTCTCCATTTTGACCAGAAGAATCTAACCTAGTGCAAATGAGCCTTTTTTTTTTTATTTATTTTGTTGCTTTCAAACCACAGAGATCACGCCTGAAATAGCCCCACAAGGCACTCAATTTAGCTACCTTCCATCAGGTACTATGCCCCAATATCCTACGTTTTCAGTTTTGGTTGTATTTAACAAAGGCTATATTCATGGCAAAGGCATCAGTTTTGAGTTTTCACATTTCTGCTCCCTTCCAATCTATCCATATGTATCAACCCTCCAGGGAAAAACACTTTCATTTTCTTCCCTTCTGCTTGTTTGTCTCTAAAGGATTTTATAGTTGTTTTGCTGCAGAGATGACCTAGGAGATGATAAGAAGACAAAGCAAATTATTGTTTTAACTGAATAAATCACAAATAGAGCTGAGGATCTCTTTCTACATGTTCTGACTAGTTATCTCCCTTCTCCCTATTTTTAATCCTATTTGTTCCTGACTTGAACAGTAGAAAAGTGATGGGAAAAAAAAAAGCCCTCCTTCAAAATACCACCATGATTACAAAAAGCCCCCTAAAATTCAATACAAACACTCACTCTGCTTCTGTCAGCAGAAACACGTTTGCATGTTTTTCTCAAGTATTAAGCAAGAGACTAGCAATTCAGTCCTCTCTTCTCCATCAGATTTTGTGTGGCTTCTTAAGATGTGATTTATTTTCTGCTTTTTTAGTACACAATTTAGGAAGCCACCACCACTGATAAGTGTCCACTGAAAACAGAATTTCATTATCCAACCAAACTCATAATTTGGTAGGTGAATAAAACGTAACTGGGTGCTCTTAAATGTTTGAAGACTCCAGGTCAGGCTGATTCTGAAAGAGAACATTCTCTTAACAATCAATTAAAAATATCTTCCATAAAAAAAAAAATCTACTATTCTCCTCTCTGCCCAAATAATATCCTAGCCCATTATATCTGCCTCACTTCATCTACCCTCACTTACTTGTGTTCCCAAGACCCTTGTTCAGGAAATTATCCCATTTCCTATTCAGGAAAGCACTTGAGCAGATGCCAGATTTGAGGCACACACTTTGATGTTACGGAAGTCACAAAGCAGAAAAAGAAATCAGAGGAATGTACATATGTGCTGAACTTTAGATGCCTACTGTGCACTACTCTGAATCTGGACTTCAGCCTGCTGCAAAAATAATGGTCCCCAGTTTCATTCTTCAAATCAAGGACTCTGCTAAGCGGAATGGATGGAGGAGTGGTGGGAACACAGATTCTGCAGTCAGCCTTAAAGCAGTTACACCAGTATATAATAGCACATCGTAAGTGTAAAACCTACTTTGAAGACTGAAAAACACATGGTCCTTTCTGCCAGATTTTTAGATGCATTACAACTCCTGAACATTGTAGAGCTTTGCCAAGAGAAGCAGCAGTAGCTTTTACTTCTCTGGGTCTTCCATTATTTATATTAGATAGGTCATGCTGTTAATGTTTTAAATGTTAAAAGCACAATCAAGTACTGACTTCAGGCTAGCTGAAAATGTTTTGATGTTAGCAATGAGTAGCCAATACATTTTTAATTCAGGTTAGAGAAAAGAAAGAGCAAAAATTTCCCTCTTGTACTCCCCCTGTACTCTGCCAAGTAGTTAAATGTGATTAACTTGGCATGCATGCACATGACCTTCTATTCTATTCAAATTAGTTATTTTAGGTAATTTCTGAAGACTCTTGTCTCTGAGTATTTCATAATACGATTCATCTTTTCACTTGCTTTTAAGGGAAGACTAAAGTAATATCCCTAAAACAGCATTCTGGCAAATACTGTTGAATTATGTAATTCACTGGGTTCAACTCTACTGTTACAATCATTTTCAAGGAAGATGGATGTAATACATTATATCATTACAGCTACACCACCCTGAGTTGAATTTTCCTTTGCTGAATTACTAACACTCTAATGTTGAAATTGATCGGTTTTAAAAACCTCATGTGAAAGGTTTTTTAAATACCATACATGCTCAGGCTCTTTATTTTAAATAGTTTAGAAATGAGCTGGTGGAAACAGGGCACTAAAAAAAAATCTTATGTTCTCTAATCTAGCATTAAGTACATGTTAAAGAAAATCAAGCATGTTTCCAAGCAATACCTATGGTGTCGATTTAGATCTGCAATGACCTGATATTTCATCAAGGCTCCAGGAAATAATTTTTAAAAATTATTTATAAAACAAAATGAAAGATGTCTATTTCCACGTGGGATGCCTCTAGAGAAGCTGGCACGTAACAAGTTTATTAAAATGACAAGTTCAAGGTACTTTTCTTGTTGACTGTAAATAATCTCCCTGTGAGCCAATTAAGAGTGTGAAGATCAAAGGCCCAAGTAGCACTATAAAAGATGGAATTACAGGGTTAAGGGAAAGCCTCCACAGGCTCCTTCAATACATACAATTTCCTCCAGGCGCCCATTGACTGGGTGAGGCAGTGCAGACAATTTTCATTTTTTTTTTACTTGCTTTGGAGTACTGCAAAAACCAACACCCACACTTTAAAGGACACCTAAACAGGCAGGCTGATCTTATGCACAGTCAGGAATTACTTTAGTTGTAAAGACTGATCCAGGTGAGAAGGCTAAAAGAGAGCTGGGACGAATGCACAGGATGACTTATAAAATGGGCTTCTCTGTTGGGAAGTTATTAAATCTCAAATTACAACAGTTTGTCAGTGCATTTCTTCTCCGTAACAGCTTGCCAAGATTGTTCCTTTTCAAAGCACTAGTCAGAATAGCTAGCAAAGTGTTTCCTAATGCAAGGCTTGACTACAATGATGATCTCTGCACACATCATCTTCAAATTTGAAGAGTGAGTGGGGCTTTACA
The DNA here is from genome assembly GCA_025920805.1 of Petroica traversi. Taxonomy (NCBI): domain Eukaryota; kingdom Metazoa; phylum Chordata; class Aves; order Passeriformes; family Petroicidae; genus Petroica; species Petroica traversi. Next base: position 3,833,872 of record JAHLSL010013749.1, read on the forward strand.
CTGAGTACACAGAGCACTGCCAGTACGTCTTTAGCCAGAATTTAAAAGGCTGAGTTCTAAGTCCCACCACTGTTTTCCGACCAACATATGGGCTGCCTCAGTATCCTTGCAATGCTACCTTGCTTACTCTCAGTAATGAGCTAAGTCCTGTTTCAAGACAGAAAACCCTAAATTTTAAAGGGTCTTCACTGCTGTTTCCTGCTAACATGAGGACAGATTCTGAACCTGCGCAGTTGGTCCCCCTTTATTTCACTGCCTTTCCTTGCCCGTTATATTACAGGGCTGGAGCACAGGACAAGCTTTCATTACTGGCTGTAATGGATAAGACCATCAGAATGATCACTGTGCATAGCCTTTAGTTCTGACAGTAAATGCAAATTTTCATTTAAAGACACCTAGAGCACCAGATGGAGCCCTTACAGTAAGAAAGTGTAACAAACTCTTTCACAGCAGGCACAATTGTATCCGAAGCTCCAGACCACAGACGGAAATCCTTCTTCCCTGCCTGCATGCTCTCCCCACTGGGCACTTTCACTACTGACAAAAATCACATTCCCACATCCACCTCTAGGGCTGCTCCACTGCAACAGCCTTGGAGAAAGTCTGGAAGAGTTCTTGCTGGGCACCTTGCTAACTGTCAGAGGAGCACTGTGCCCAAAACCCTTATCTGCAGCTGAACAATCTTGCTCCATGTACAGAAAGTGGCAGAGCCTTGCCTGTGTGGCCATGGGCTGGAAGTAACACAAAGAAGAACAGTTCAGGCACAGTGGTGGGATGTCTAGAGTCACACTGCTGGTGGACAGTGTGGTCCTAAGATGTGCTAACATTAACCCCAGGGCTTCGGCACTGTGCTTTGTGGCATAGTGTATACATGCTGTGTGACAGCTGGTTACCCCGGGGTGAGCAACACAAACAAACACAAACTCCCCTTGCCATGACCCTCCTAACAGTGCTGCGACTTCTGATGATTCTGCTGCATACCACAGAATCACAGAATATGCTGAGCTGGAAGGCACCCACAAGGATCATCAGGTCCAGGCCCTGCACAGCACTATCCCCCAAGAGTCACACCGTGTGCCTGAGAGCACTGTCCAAACACTACTTAAGTTCTGTCAGGCTCCTGCTGTGACTTTCTAGGGAAGTCTTTCCAGTGCCCAACCACCCACTGGGAGAAGATCTTCTTTCTAATAGCCAACTTAAACCTCCCCTGGCTCAGTTTCATGTCATTTCCCCAGGTCCTGTCACTGGTTACCAGAGAGAGAAGAGATCAGTGCCTGCCACTCCTCTTCCCCTCATGAGGAAGTTGTAACTGTGATGAGGTGTCCCATCACTCTCCTCTTTTCCAGGCTTAACAGACCAAGTGACCTCTGCCACTCCTCATACACCTTCCCACAAAGATCCCTCACCATCCTCACTGGCCTCTTTTAAATGCTCTCTTAACAGTTTAAAATCTTTCTCACATTGTGGTGCCCAAAACTGTCCCCAGCACTCGAGGTGAGGCTGCCCCAGCTCAGAGCAGAGCAGGACAATCCCCTCCCTTGCCTGGCTGGTGATGCTGTGCCTGATGCCCCCAGGACAGGGCTGGCCCTCCTGGCTGCCAGGGCACTGCTGACTCATGTTCAACCTGCCACTGACCAGGACACCAGGTCCCTTTCCATGGCACTGCTTTCCAGCATCTCATTCCCCATTCTGTCCATACATCCAGGGTTGCCCCATCCCAGGTGCAGGATCTGGCACTTTCCCTTGTAGAACTTCACATGGTTGGTCATTGCCCAGACCCCTCATTTGCTGAGGCCTCTCTGCAGGGTCTCACTGCCCTGGAAGGAGTCAGCAGCTCCTCCCAGTTTTGTATCACCTGCAAACACGCTTAATATCCCCTAAAGTCCTTCGTCCAACAACCTGGTGTGGAAGAATCCACAGAAATACAATCGAGCCTGAAGGAAGATGAAAATTCAACCAAAGCTTTTCTTCTGCAAAAACATGCAGAGATTACACAGTCAAATGAAACTGGAAATAGCTCAAAAGGACTGAGTGGTCAAACTAGAAGCATGCATGTACTTGCCAAGAATGGGACTCAAAACCACTGTGAGGTTTCAAAAGGAAGAATTAGATACAGACGGATCACAAAGTAACATTGGTGTTTGAGCTAAAAACTAAAAGTGGAGAAGTTGGAAAACTGTGCGCATATTTTGGAAATGTAGGTTTTGTAGTCTGCTCTGTCGTCTGATCACATGAAGTTAATTAAGCCTCTTCATGGCTCAGTTGATTATCTATAAGCAGGATAATTTCAGAAGTCTAGAGAGTGTTTCTTTCCCTTACAGGGTTGTTGTGAGGATTCATGGGTTGAAGATTTGGAGGTACTCTGCTACCACCAAAATGCATCTATTACATATGCTAAACGGAAATGGAAAAATCAGGAAAGAATAGACAGTATTGTATCAATAAAAACACAACCAGAAGATTAGAATCCAACTACTGTAACAGACTACCTGTACTAAACTCCAGAAACTATACAAACATGTAACTTTTGCAAATTCTTAGTTTGCATAAATCTGTATCACATAGACATGAGAAATGTAAGAGGAAACATTTCTGCATTGTATGCAAAACTCATCAGCCAAACTATGAAAACTGAAAGCCACCACACCTGAGATGCAACTAAACACTCTGAACGAAGTTCCAGGAAGAAAATGCTACTGGTGGTTAATGCTGTTGTTTCTTGAATTACCCATGGGTAACAGAATTAATCAGGATATGTGCTATCTGCAAGTTTGTCTTTGAAATTATTTTTTCTCAAATTAACCTTATGTATTCAAGATGTGTACAAAGCCAAGCCTGCAGTTGCCTAATAAACTCAAACCCATACTTCAGAATGTGTAAGACCTTCTCAAAGACAGCCAGATGACAGATAAACCTCCCTGATTTCTGCAGAAATGCAGAGCCAGTCTTTCCATTATCACTTCTTTTACTATAACCCACCAGGTATAGTGTCTTATATTGCTTTTTGCTATGCAGTGTTAGCACTTAAAGCACTACATAAATATGAAAAACAAACACAGTCTGTGCTTATCTGATTAAAATCCAATATAAATTATATGCAAAATAGGTGCAGCCCACTGGTTCATGGCAGGCTGCCAGTAAAGACCTTCCATGCTGAAGGATGTGCACCACTGATTTAGGGGTTCGTCTATCTGCTATACTGTTACTTCTGACTTATTTTACTGCTCCCTATTACTGAATGTTCTTTACCATAGCCATTCCCATAGTCATTCCTAACTGGCCAGTTTAGAACTCTAGTTGCATAATATCTGATACCAGACAGTGCAAAAAAATGTTGCCCCACATTGCATAATTGGACTTGAGTAAGTCCAATTCAACCTCAGCCTACGTAGTACACCAGTTATCTCTCTCCTTGCTTTACTCAAAACAACTGTTACTTCAATGCAAATTCATACCAGAAGAACTTTCCTGCTTCCTGATCTCAGCTCTCTGAAACTCCAGGTAAAGCAAAACATGGGGCCCTTCTTACAGATCTGCAGGCAAAGCAGATTACCCTAATGAGCTAACTCTGTGTAACTAAGTACAGGGAAAAGTACATTTCATATGAAAACACAAAACTATCCAAGCCTGACTAAAAAGTAAGGCAATGCCTTAGTTAGCTCTTCTGAATTCTCACACAATTTAGAAGATCCAAAACTGGGTTTCACAAATGTCGTTCAAACATGATTATAGAATATATTTGTTTTGATTGGGCTTTCAAGTCCCTGCGTTTCAAAAAGTCCTCACTTTACCTTCAACCAAGGTTGAAATTTGCTATCATAATAACTTTAACCCCTTTTAGAATTGTTATGTGTATTTCTGAAAGACAAAAGAATTGGAGATAAATCATGCACAAACCCATATCTACAGTAACACCACTCCCAGTACATTTGCTAGAAATACCTTGGTATTTCCACCCTTTGATTTGATATTCATAGGATTAATAACAAATTCAGGCCTGATCTCGCAGTATTTAACATATGGGCAAAATACTTCTTGCTGATGGGAACAGGGCTATGGTTTGACATAACAAACATTCTGCATGTTACAAGAAACTTTAGCAGTGACAGAAGTAAAAGGCAATTTCTTCCTTATCTCTTTTTGTGCTTCCCTTCTTCTCTTATCCTGATGAGAGCAGTAACAATATGGTACCACAACAAAGGGGAATAATGAAAACATTCACAGATGATTACTCAAAATGGATCCATAAACACTACGATTACCTGGCTACTCTGGTGTTTGATTTTAGGACAACTTGAAGATCCATGAAGGCAGGCAATAAAAAATACCAGCAAATCACAGCTTTGTTACCCTAAAACCTTGTGGCTACCTCAGATACCAGCAGGTGTTAGAGCAGAGGCACCTTTGTATGCCTTCAGACAGCAATACTAAACAGTACCTCCTTTCACTGCAGTGGTGTCTTCACCCCTGTGAACTTTATTTGCCACTTTCCAGCTGACCTGCACAATACCTTGAAGTTGATTGCTACAAGAAAACTACAGTCAGATTAACAAACATAAAGCATCTCTCTTGCCAAGTGCAAGACCTTCCAGATCGTACTCTAACTTCCTCCACAACAGGCCAATGTAACCATATTTCACAACACATTAGATGCATTAAGGATCCAAGCAAACAACACTCAGGCACAAAACTCAAGTGCTGGAGATGGCTAGAGTAAACTTGCAGCTCCTCCAGGGCCAAAACTGCTTTTTCAGCAAAGATATCCTAATGTCATGCTATTCTTCTGCACCTATTCTCTGCCCTCCCTCAAGAGAGGCTTGAAAAGGACAGCTAAAAAACTATGAGTCAGACAGAGGTAAAAAGGTTAGTCTCGGACCCAGAAACCCCAAGGATAGGCATCTCAAAAAAAAATTTTTAAATGCTTTCCTTCTGTCTCCTTATTCTCTTCCTCAAGGACTAAATGTAAAATGAAATCATCTTACAGAAGGACAGCCGCTTCCCCCCTGTGCTCAATCATTCCAGTCACACTATGTTGTCCAGTAACCTGCATTGATAATTCCTCATGAATAAAATGCCAACATTATCATCCACAGCTATGTTGTTGACATGCGTTTGCTATTTCACTAAAAATGCCATTAATTTTCTGGCTTCACAACAGCTGAGCTACTCCCCATTTGAATATACAAAAGAGTATTTTGTTTAAACCAAATTAAAAGCGTTCCAGTAAATGACTTCAATTTTGCTGGCTATACTATTTAGTGTATACTGTTCTATTTAAGCCTCTCTTTTCTCATCTCTACTCCTTCTACACCCCTGTCCTTTTCTCTCTGATTTTTTTTTCTCCCCTTCCCTTTATATACTTAATCCTTTCATTTCAGGAACTGGATTTGCCCAGCAAGACATCCACAGTCAGAGAGAGCTTCAAAAACGTAGTGCCAAGGAGTTAAGGCAATGGTGAAATTGCCTCTGCTCTGTTTTTATTCACCTGTTTGCCAAAACATATTTAGCAGTAAAGAAAGAAAGGGAAAGGGGAGGGAAAAGCACATAAATACTGAATACACCTTCCTTTTCCTATCCAGACAAGTGCCGACATTCCCCATTTAAGTCGGAATGAAAACCAACATTTCTGCCAAGCCCTCCTGGCATCTCACCACTTTATTTGTTCCCATTTGTATCTAATGCTTTTGTCAACAGTTCAACAAAAGTCAAAGCAAACAACCCACTACAAACACTGAGGGTAACAGCAACAAGCATGAATCCTTCACAATTATCCAGCCCAGCTGCTCAGTGCCTGTCCAGACTGCTTTCATTTACAACAGTGTCAACAAAAGGCTGAAACCCAATAACTAGGTGGGTCAATACTACCACTGTAAAACCTCCAGAGAAGAAAATGCTGTTCTGCTGCTTAACTGCTTCAGCAAACATGCAGAATAATTCAGTTAGATAGACAAGTGCTTGCCTAATCATTTGTTGTGTGAATTATTCAAGGCTTTCCCTTCAAACTACTAAACGATGGCTCTTCAAATATTTCCAAGGAACCACCAGATGTCCTACAGGAGAAAAGGGAACATTAGGCACATTCTGACGTAAGAGAGGGCAATGGCAACCTGTGATCTTGAAAAGCATTCATGTTTAGAGGATTAACGCCTTCTTACACCTTGCTTCTGGGATAAAGAGCAGACAGCTTTTAACATGCAAGTGTTAGGCACGCATCAATTTACTAGCTGCTTGATCTCCAAACAGCATAATCAAGGCTGTTACGTACAATTTTTCTTCCTTTTTTTCATGCGAATGGTGAAAGAGTTCTCTCCAGAGAATATGTAAAGTGTAGGTAAAAATAAGCACAGTAGTTAGTCAGGTGGATGCAGAGAAGAAACATGCATTTATTCCCACATATCTCTCTTTCTCCACTGCCCCCATGTTCATTTGACACAAGGCAAATGTTCGCTCGCCTTCCTCCAGATGTTTCACATACATGTTTTCAGTTTCAAAGAGCAAAACAAAGTAGTCCTACTGCATAGAACCCTGTTCTAAGCATTGCATATTTTACTTCGATTGCCATTTTAGAATGGGAAACAGCCACCTCCAGATGCCTGCTTCCCTGATTTTGTTGGCTTTTGTCACAATCACTCCACTATGTTAACATACTATTTTTAAACTTTTAGCAAACTTTAGGAAAATGGGAAAATTAGGTAACAAATGGTGCTTGTTTTGATTTAATCTCATTACTGGCAAGAACAACCCTGGATATGAACAAATGTTTCTCTAGGACCAGTTTACATATCCATCACAGTGCAGTGTTGGACGGATATGTATCTTGAGCCAGAATACAATATCAAATACACTTATGAATATTTTATTTTTGACATCTACAGTAACAGTTGCAGACACTGAGTAACTAGTATTCCAGAGAGGATTCCTGGCAGTTTTAAGACTTAGAAAAAGAATAAGAGAAATTCTGTCTGTATGTCAAATTAAAGAACATATTTTTGTTTTTATAATTAGAATCTGTAACATATTTTGTTTGCAAAATATGCGGCTTTGCAGTGACTGCACTGTAGCAATCTCTGGTGTTGTGTGTTGTCAACATGAGAGACTTCTATCAAATAAAGTTTTCTTCCTCTTTCTGTCCAAAATAATCATGAAACACTTGTCTACTACATAGCAGCAGCTCCACCACGCTGTGATCGCCACAGCTGTTAGTACCCACTGCAGCCCTACATTACTTGGAGGGAAACTTCTGTTACACTTACTATTACAAATTGGCTATTTGCAACACTAAGTTTGCTTATTAGTATTAGCAGGACTGTTACAGTTTTTAGTAGGATGATTTGTAAAATTGCTAAATGTCCACGGAGAGCAAAGACACAACAGAGAGGTACTGTACCACAGAAAACACCTGACATCAAAAGAGCTGCAACTTGTGCAGATTAAATGGGAAAAACCTCTGATGCTAGATACAACTAGAAACACTCTGATGCTAGCTGCTCTAGAAAGAATAGGGAAGAGAGATAACACCACAATTTTGGATGATGTCTCCTGTTCCTCATCCAGCAGAACAGAAAGGAGAGTCAAAAATGGCACCTCCCACCTTTGACACAGCTGAAGATAACGCTGTTACAAGAAAACCTTCATAAAGCACTCCAGAGTGCTACTGGTCTGGTAAATAACTTTACTGCTTACAAACACCTGCAGTGTAATACAAAGCTTTTAGGCTACCTAGATGGTGAGCACACATTGCTTTTTCTAAAGGCAACAAACTAATCTTGGACAGATGCCTTCGTGCTTAAGGTGGGGTGCCTTTGCTACTCTCATGTCAACTATGCATACTGCTAGGGCACTCAGAAAAATACTGTACTGCATGGGAATTGCAGAAAAAAGTTTCCAAACCCCAAAAGGTTTACTGTAATTGATTTTAAAAGCATTATTTTAAAATTATTCAGACACTGAATTCTTTTCATAAATTCCAGTATGGGACAGCAAGGCTCATTACAAACTAGTAGTTGGAGGTCATGCCACAGAACTTTTCTCGAAGCAGTGGAAGAAAAGCGAAACATTAATTTCTTCCAGAGCTAAAATAAATTGCAGTTTGGTATTTTTAAAAGAAATGGAGAGGTGAGACAGAAATAAAGCATCAACAGATATGGCTTCAACAAACCCACGAGGGAAAAAGGAGAAATATAAACACACAGGTACAATTACTGCAAGCCAGATACAATGATTTCCTAATGGCCTGGTATTGGAAGATCACAAGGTAAAGCTTTATGTTATTTAGGTCAGCACTGGCTTTTCAGTGCAACTAGTGATTTCTATACAGTCAGTCCACTTTGTTAATGTAATAAAAAGAGAAAAGGACTCAGAAATACATTGCTGTAGCTGAAGAGTTTTATGCTGTGTGTGGTCTGTGCCAAACACAAACCACACAGCTCCGCAGGAAACTCCACAGAAATCCCCTTCTGGGGTCGCTGTGATTGGGAGGCACCTGTCCTGGCCTTTTTCCCAGGCACTGCACCTCTGCCTAGGTCTGACAAAGCAGGACCCTGCCAGCAAAATCAGTGTTATTATTTATTTTGATCTGTCAAGACTAATATAGCAAAGAAAATACTGTATGCCCTCTTTCAAACAATGTAGTGGCTTGAAATTTGCCAGGTTCTCCGTATGGAGAATCTGTGATAGACAGCTCACCCAGCTAGTGGAGAAAGTAACAACCCATGTTGAATCTTTTCCTTCTCCCACCCCTCCGCCCCACTTACTCATAAGTATGCATTAAGAACACTCCCACAGCTGCATTCACTGCCTCTTGAGTGGCAGAAAAACAGAGGTGCAGCTGTGCTTGCTAATATTCGTATGCAAACAAGTAGCACTGGACTGGCTGCTTGAAAGCTCCTTGGTACTCTTTGATAAGTTTTCAGATCAAAAAGAAGTGATACAGAGCAATCTGCTGTCCTTTTAATGCAATTAGCAGATTAAAGTGGTATTTCACTTCCAATACTTCATTAAAACACTGATTGCATCCAGCAACTGCTGATGATACAACATTCACAGTGTTCCCCCTACAGTCCTCCCTGGGACTTGGTGGAGAGCCGGGGCAAGCCCTGAGCTGGCAGCCTGCAGTCAGAGCCAGCAGACAGCACAGCTTCTGAAGCCAGACCTGAAAAACCTGTGCACCATAGCAGAGGTAAGAGTGGCAGAAGACAAGGCATGAGAGCACCCAGCACCTTCCAGGGAACTGACTGGAAGTCAACGACCCCTGTGCTAGTGGTCTCCATAGTTCCTTCAGGAGGCAGTGGAAAATACCATCTCAAAGATTTGCATCTCTTAAGCGTGGTTGTGGCTGGGTCTCTTGCCAGGTCAGCTGTCACACTGCTGACTTTTGCTACATGTCTCCATTTCCCAATTTGTGTGAGACTTTCTACCCCTCAAATTGTGTTTCTACCCCTCAAACTGTGTTTCTACTGCAGTCTTGTGGGAGTGAAGCACTTAAGTGGTGAAGTCCCATAAAAATGCCATGTGGACACAAGAGCTTATTTCAATTTTCCTCTTAGATTACTTTTCCATGTAAGAGCGACAAGCCAAACGATACATCAGCTTAGGGAAATATTTTTTTAAATTTCTTCCCCCCATACATCCAAAAGCAAGTTAACAGCATCCCAGCAGAAGTGACATGAAGCTCAATTCCTTCAATCCCTTCATTGTGGGAAAGAAGTTTTCAGATCAAAAAGAAGTGATACAGAGCAATCTGCTGTCCTTTTAATGCAATTAGCAGATTAAAGTGGTATTTCACTTCCAATACTTCATTAAAACACTGACTGCATCCAGCAACTGCTGATGATACAACATTCACAGTGATACATACATCCGAAAGCAAGTTAACAGCATCCCAGCAGAAGTGACATGAAGCTCAATTCCTTCAATCCCTTCATTGTGGGAAGGAAGCACTGCTGGGGAAAGACCTGGCTTCACTCCCTCTGCCAGGAGCTTGGGGCATCCCTGGGGTACCCTCCAGCATTGGCCCTGCTGCTACCAGCCAGCGCAGCCCCATTGGTGCCAAGGAAAGAACAAACTAAAAAAGATTAATTCGCAGATGTTCATGCATTTCACACAGAGGGTGCCCTGTGGTCCGTTGCCAGGGCAACGGGAGACCACCAGCGCGCGCTTTATTGGCTTTATGAAGTGCGTCTCGGGGGCTGTAGTCCGAGAAATGCTGCATGATAATCTCCAGGCTTTTCAGAAGCCTTGTTTTGTGTTTATCCACGTTTAACCCTCTGAGTGTTATTAAGAGCACCGCTATGTCTGGCATGCTAAGGGAAGTAGAGACAGGAGAGACAAACACACGGTGTCCATTTCCAGCCTGGAGACCCTGGAAAGCAAGTCCTCAGCACCTGCTCCCACCTGCCCTGCACTGAAGTTGTCACCCACAGCCTGCAGGTAAGCTGTCAGGTAAGCTGCTGTAGCGCAAACCTCAGTACAGCCGTGTCTGGGGACAAAACTGACACCAGAAAGTGCAAATGCAACAGAAGTGTCACACTAGACAAAAACATAAGTGTCAGTAAGCACGTTTTCTCAGTAACTTCAAAAGAAGATCAAAAAGAATCAAGAGCGTTGCACCAACTTTCATGACACATGATGTGAAAAACCACACTTTCATTTGGAACCCCAATACGTGACACCAGCAAACCACCCATGCCAAAACCTTTACAAAAATTTATGAATTCACATAGAGAACTTCAGTTCCTCTCCTCATTCCAGGCCAGTGTCAGGCGTCTCCCCTAGCTGTCCTCTCACCAGCCAAGGCAGGGCTGCAGACGGCAGGGGGGCAGGAGGGAACAGGGGCTAAAATCACAAGTGACACAACACCCCAAGCAGCAGCAGCCACCACTGACATCAAGCACTAATCCAGCAGGAGAAGAGAGGGAGAAAGCAAGGGTGGCAGAAGGGATCAGTAGAAGAAACGGCTTGCATTCAGACTTGCAGGAGAAAGAGCATGCAGAGACAATAATTTCCTGGGAAAAGCTAAAGCCTAACGAGAATTTACTCTGCCTCCTTTATTCAGACAACCAGCCCTTTTGTGGCAGGGGCTTCCTGACTGACAGGAACCCAGGGCTCTTTAATAGGATTTCCATATTATTTCCAACACCTGCCTATAAGTTATTTGTTTACATTGAAGAAGGAGAGATTCTCAAATCAGGCATCTGCTTCTGGTTCAGGCATATTTTAGGAAACCATCTAGAAAGAAGCTTTGTTGCTATGGAGACATTTTTATTTTCTTCCCTTAGTTGGATGAAAAAAATTAGCATTTCCAATTTTTTGTTCTTCAAAAGGCCAAATGTCGCTTAAGAAAAGACGGAACTTTTCAAATTGCTGTGCAGAATAGGCTAATCGAGCTTTAGATATTTAATTAATTATTCAACTCAATTAGAGTTGTACCAAAGAGAGGCAGGAAACAGCACAACTTTCCTGCAAACTTCCCTCAATGGCCAATTCCTGTTGGCCAGTCTAATTGCTTCTTCCTTCAAAGAACAGGTAAAACTTTGTAATTCATATTGCACTCAACAATCTTGCACAACAACTTGCAAATCAGTCAGACTAGTCACTTCCCTCAACTCCTTCTAAAAATCAACCTAATAATCTTTGACTAGGACTGTGCTCCTTTCCCAGTGCCAGAAAAGAGACAAGAGCAAAACAAATATTAATATACTACTAGCATTCAGTGACTTCACCCATATAACAGAAGCTTCCAATGCATATCATACATGTCACTGAATCCAGAAGGTGCACTCCTTCACTCCCTTTAGGAGAGAATGTACATGCCCAAGGAATCCACTGATTCAAATAAAAATAAAGGATGTTTCAAGTTACTTTAGGCCTAAGGATTTTGAAGACAAAATCAAAATGTTAAGTGCTCAAAAACAATTGGAAGAAAAAAAAAATCCCAGTGCCAACAGAAATCTATAAAAACCTAGCCTGTGTCCCACTTCTAACAAAAATTGATACATGTTGTTTTCTTCCATTACACTGACAAACATCTATGTAACTTGACCTGCAAATGTGTTCTTCATTCCAACTCATCCACCATGAGTAAACTAGCGTAAGACATGAATTCCAGCATCCAAAGTATGATTTTAATTGCATGCTTACAACGAGGAGAACTTCAAGAGATAGAATAAACAAATTAATTTCCTCCCTTTACTTCTTTTCCCCCAGCTATTATATTGTCAAAGCCTTTGCGCTGGAGACCTCTCCACCCACCTCCTCATTCCAGCAAACTTCCTCTTCCTACTCTATGATGTGAAATCATAATCCTGTGTTATCAACATCACAGTCTGTTGCCATGGAAATAATTAGACATGACTGCTCAGGTTAGAAATTATAGCCCATGTATGTATTTGCCTTCTGGGTGAAGAGAGCATCTGAAGAGACAATATTTGAGTTACCTAAATCACCAAGTGGCAATATAGAGTTTGACAGTGGGATGCACTACAGGAGTTTGACCAAATGTAGGCACAGCACTGAGTAAGAATCACCCAGTGGTAACACGGAAAAAGATGTAAGATAAGAGTTCAGTGTGCCATTAATAGAAGTGGATACTATTGGGTAAAAAGGTGAAGCTTTTGGATAAAAGTTATTGGGTGAAAGAGGTGAAGCCATCAAAACTGGCAGAAGAAGCTAATTCCATGACACCAGAGTATATGCTGTTGCCTTCAGAAAAATATGAATACTCTACATTAAATTAAACTTCCCAGATGACCTCCTGAAAAAGACTAAAGACATGACACTGCATAAATGAAAGAATTTAAAACTCAGTTGGGATGGGGGGGAGAAAAGAAGAAATAAACACAGCAGGGAGATATACACCTGAGGTTCAGTTTAATGTTCCAGAAGTCTGTTAAAAATCACAGGGCCTGAATGACATACTACAAGTTTAGCCATGAAGAGGTTATTAAGAAAAAAAGGCAGTGCCAAAAAATCAGCTCCATAAGATAGACTGAGACAACAAACAGGACCTTGCTAATTAATATTTGTTCTGCTTCAGCAGACAGTTACTGGACGAGACAGCAACAAACAAGCATGTCTCACCCAATCACATCATTAATCCACTCACGTTCACCACCTGAGGACCAGCTATGCCCCACAGATATTTATTCATCTGTTCCACAAACAAACAATTACAACACATTTTCTGGAATTAGGGCACCTGTTACATTCGACACAGCTTACACGCCCAGAGGCAGAAATCAATTAATACTGAAAAAATTACTGTATCAGAAGCCAGCAGAACTTACTTATTATTATTTGGTAATGCTACCCCCAAAACATCCAAAAACATCAAAAACACAACTCTTGCAGAGCAATGTAGTTTAAATCCACTCTGCTTAAAACTACCGCTTCATCATAACAGAAAGCAAAATACATGCAATGCGTCATTACTGAATGGCAAAAGATACAAAAAGAATTTGTTACATGAGTCTGAAATGTCTGGATTTTATCAAGCTTGTGAAGTGCTTTTTAGCTGAATGGTGATTAATAAGCTAAATAACAAAAAGATCAGGAAATAAGTTATGCAAATTTCTTTTAGTTTGTAACAGGTAACTACATTTTTTTGGCTTGTTTAATACACACTGAATGCTGAGACATTTGACAGGACACTCATGCCGCTAGAGGAAATCATGCCCTATTAAAAGAAACCTGACAATTAGGGCACAGAAGTCCACAGAATACATCACAGCAGTTTATGTGGCGTCCCTCTATCAATAGAACAAAGTCAACAACATAATTACATTTGGTAATATCCACAGGTCTTACATTGTACGTTGAAGCATTTTTATTTTAAAGCATCTTGTAGTTTCAGAAGTATATTTACACAACTCCTCCAAGCATCAGGTTACTCACAGATTCAGGAGTAAGCAGCTTACTCTGACTTACAAGTAAATGAAAAGAGGTCTAAAGATTTAATAGCGGCTAATAGCTTGAGAAGCACTGGAGCACCTGCTACCACAAATGTAAATGGAATGTGGGAATCATATCCATCCACTTTCCCTGTGTCGCCCACATGTGTAATTATTAGCTTTCACACAGATTAAGGCAAAAGTAATTTTATTTCTAAATTCACCTCAATTTGCCCTGACAGACTTCTCCCAGCATGCTGGCCAGAAATCAGCCCCAAAGCTGCATTTGATACATTATTTCAGATATTTTCTTCTGAAACTCTTTTTTTTTTTTTCCCCAGAGGAATCTCAAACTAGCTGTTTTATTCCTGTCACAAAACTCCAATTTTCAATTATTGGCACATGTTGCTGCTGAAGCAGATCAAAACAAAAAAAGTTTTCATCACCTCGGCAAGTCTTACTATAGGCATAGTCTCTGCCCCAAATAATTTAAGAATCAGATGAATAAAATATCTCAACAACCAAAAAACAACCCAAAGAAACAAACAAAACAACCAACCCCAAAAGAAATGCAATGCACAACAGGCCTATCAAGAACAGGAGATCTACATTAAAACTGATAAAAAGTTAAGTTGGATCCTGTGCATGAATTCAGATGTTTCAGAAGACTGAGATTCCTGAACAATCTGCTCAGGGACATCCAGGATACCTCTGGCAGGCCACAGCTCAGCCAGGTCTGGGAGCTCCTTCATTCCATTTGCTGCACTGAGAGTCAAGGAAAGAGAGTGCTAGCACTAGGCTGACTACTTTCTGTCAGATGGAGCTTTCGTATACAAGATTTTTCCATAGCTTCTTCAAAGGAAATGTGTTAGAGAAGGAACTTTGTTAGGCACCAGAGAAATTTTTGCCACATTTGTCCCAGAGATGATACCTGGGCTGGAAAGGACATGCCTCCTGCAAACAAGAGATTTCACAGGAAGTAGAAAAAAGTTTGTCCAGTGCAATTAGCAAGGAAGAATCCATTTAAAATATTAATCCATTTTTCTTTTGTTTTTCCTTTTTTTTTTTAAAAAAAAGACGTTTTACAGCTTTGAAAAGGAGACACACCAAGTCCCCTGTGAAAAGCTGTTCGGTTAACTGCAGAGCTGTTTGTCTTTCTGTCTAAACACATTATATTCCCTCAGAGCCCTTAAGCCAGGTCTGCACTTTGAGCACAGCCCTGGCGCATGCCACCCTTCCCTTCCTTTTGTCCGCTCCACAGCCTTGCCACTGCACAAAGAGCACTCCCATGACCTAGTTTACTGCGTTTAGAATTTTCCCACACTTCAAACTTCGCAAAGAATTTGGAGGACTGGATCCAAGAAGAAATCAAAGAGCTGCCAAAGCTGCCCTTCTCCACAGAGCTGCTGTGTCAATGCTGATCTATTATTTAGGAACAGCTCCTGGACAATCTCATGCTACCTGAAGGTGACTCCTGAGTTTCAGCAGTGAACTACTCACTCCAGGGAGGTGATGGGGAGGATCAGGCCTAACACATCACGTTTGGAACAGTGATGCAAACTGCCTTTACCCTGGCCTGAACTAAAAGGAGAGTCAGCACAGCAAGTTTCAGTAAGAAAACTGCCCAGCAAATCCAAAGTATGGAAATAGTGGCAAGAAACATGTAATTTCAGCCAAATTCCTTTCTTTGTAGAAAGGGGTAGTGTACCTTTGTTATCTGAATTGCACACTAAAGCGTAAATTTACACTTCATGAGCTATTTTAAAATCCTCCCTGCTTAATAATCTATATCAGCAAGAAAACACTTTAAAGTGTCTCTCACAATTAAACCCAGGCACAACCTTATATAAATCAAAATTTTGCTACCATATCAAAACGTTACACTGGGGCTGTATAACATTGCCCATATCCTCATTACATGCTACACTAATTACTACCAGCAGATTCAGAATTTTCTGCACATTAGAGGCTTTTAGAGGAGCTATAAAAAATTTCAGGCATCATTAATTTAAATTTGTATTGAAATTTCCTTTTGACAGATGGCCAAAAATTACTTACTATTTAGAGTACCCGAGCCTGCCTGTTTGCACATTGGAAGAGGAAAGGGAAAAATTAAAAGGAAGAAGGAAATTTATGTCACGTTCATTACCTGTTAAATGTTAAGGAGCATTATCCTGCATGAATAAATTATTTCATACAAGCACACAGACTCCAGCTGGTTCTGGCTGACAAAAACTGTCTCAAGTCACACAGCAGACAATCATAAAAAGCCTCTCTTAACCGGGAACCACTTAAGGGAGGAAGGATCGATTGAACAAGCGACTAACTGCTACTCTGGGCATCACTGAAAACATTTAAGGAAATTAGCAAACTATTTCACCTTGCAAAGCTGGCAGTAAGCCCCATAATGCTGACACACAAGCCAATTCACAACCTGAGCACCATGCAAGACAAACATCTACTTATCATTTCAAAGTAAACTGCACAAAGTAGATGCCCTTCTCTCCTTCTGGAAGCTGTATGAGTAACAGCACTTTTGAATCAATCCTAGACAAACTCAGCCTTTTAAGTACAAATGCTTCCCCTAACACCCATGCCAGCATAAACACCCCAACACACAAATATTACAGAAATGTGACTAGCCATATATTGTTTAGAAACAGTGAATGGCATATATTAGCAGCTCTCCTCAGTCACTTCCTTGAATGAAATCATCATGACTCCAAATGTATAGGTAAGGAAACTTACTCAAGAAACCAGGTGGATCTGTACTCTCACAGTTAGGTATCTGCTCCACTTGCATTTCTTAGAGAGCAGGGAAAAGGAGAATGGACTAAACTTATCTATTCACAGTAAAGAGTGGGTGTTCCAGGGAAATCATTATTAATGTGTGCTCCAGCCTTGCCACATAAAGCAGTAATAGCAGTTTCCAGCCCTCATGACAAAGAGGCTGAAGTGAAATCCAACACGCTGTTGTCTTATGTCGGCAGATAGACAGCTTCAGTGCCTTTGCTGCTCACGGTGAGAACTGACAGTTCCTGTCAGCTCCTGGTTGTTATGCAGAGCCATGTGGGTAACAGCAAAACTGACAACTATTGGCTCAGTTGTGCTTGGCTGGGACATGTCAGGGGTGCCAGCAGCAGAATGGGTGAGCTGGGATAGGCTGTGGGACACGTCCCCACCTGTAGTAGCCGAAGAAGCAAAGGTGTCAGCCCTCGTGACAGCATTGGATGGACAGGTGTCTGGTGGGGCAAAGTCTGTGCCCAGAACCATGATTCTCTCCAACACTGTCAAGGATACACTAGTAATGTACGCCTGACAAGATCTTGTTAACCTTATCTACTGCACCCTAGACTCTGAAGTGAACATCTCTTCTACCGCTTCCTCAACCTCAAGAATATATTATGTCTTCCTAAAAAAAGCACCACTAGAAACTTGACAAACTGTATCCTAAAAGCTCAGTAAGGTTGGTAGAAGTCTTGCCGTATCTAACAGAAGTGTATCTTTCTTTTCACACTCAGCAGCACCTAATAAGGCTTGATCTTGTGTTTCTGAAAGCCATGCAGACTAGGAGAGCAGACCCTTCAAGGAATGGCAAGGGCTAACAACACCTCCCCATCTGCAGCATTAAAACTCCAGGAGTCCCTGAGAGACTCTAGTGGCTATCAGTATGGGAAAGCATCACATAGCACTGAAACATACTTGCATCTAGTACTGAATGCCCAAAATTATACAAGTTGCAACGCATGTTATTACATCTACTTATGAACACCACCTTACATGGGCTACAGGTAAGCTACAGAGTCACTCAGAACCTGAAAATTAATTTTTGAGAAAGGAAGGCAGAATCCTCAGTGCAAGCTTCAGTACCACATTCATCAAGGTAGAGGAAAGGGCAGCTCACTCCTCTCCAACTAAAGGACAGCAGGCAGCACCCCATGTCTCCCCCTGTGACCGACAGAACTCTTCTTACTCAATTGCATTATAAGGAAATATCAGAATTACAATTTAAAGCCACCTTTAGCCACCTTAAGACTTAGGACTACCGGTTTATTCTTTCTGTCTGAAAAGCTTGGACATAGACCCTGGGTAAATCTTTCTTTCCATCCAGGAACAGCCTCAATGCTGTTCCAGTAAACTCACTGGTCAGCTTGTTGCCTGCAATCCTAGCTGCCCCACTACCAGCCACTGCCTAAATGTGATACACAGGCTTTGCAGGGGGTTGCAAATCAACACAAGCATTACAACCCAGTTCCATTTTGTGACTTTTTCTACCACTCTGTGCTACACTTCAGTAAAATGCAGCATTCATGCAGCTCTGTCGAGCTACCCTTTACACCTACAAAATGGAATCTTACCTTGATGGAGTCTCTGTCTGCATGCAGAGCAGCCCCCGTGCATAAGGAGGGGGAGATATGGTGGCAGGGGATGGGCATGTGGGGGAAGAGAGAAAGAGAAAAGTACTAGTTAGTTTACATAAAATTATACATTTATCATACTCCAAAGAAAGAATCATGATGTCTGTTAAATAATAAATTGCACAGATGTTAACTTTTCTGTACAGTTAATTATTAATGCTGTACAGCCAGATTTATAAAACTGGATTTCTAGTATTTGAACACAGTTTCTGGCTACTGCTAGATAATAAACACTAAAGTAATTAGCTAGGAACTCTTCTGAAAATTCCTCCCTCCCCCCCCCCCCTTTGCTTCTTTTACACAGAAGAATTAAAAAAAAAAAAAGGGAAACAAAGCCACACACCCCTCTGGCAGTGCCTACCTCTTTGGTGATCATTATCATGGTGCTTCTTCTCGTCTTTAATTGGGAGGTGGGACTGCCCCCCCAGTGCACTGGAGAGTGCCAGGAGACCAGCACTGCTGCCAATGGGTGGAATGGCTGGAGGCTGCAAGCCTGAGGGGTGCGGAGTGAGCGGCACGGGAAGACCATGTCCATGTGACAAGTGCTGGGCCTGGAGTTGTTGCTGCTGTGAAAAACAAAACACAGATATTGAATTTGTCCAGGGGATTGTATGACTGACCACCTACATCAACCGTGAGTGATCAGATCAATCAATGCATGCGATCGATCCACAATGTCAATGGCCACAAACATCCTGCTGCCTTAAAAATGTCCAGATGTTTGGACACAATGTATTTGGTAAAAGTCAGACTGAACTGAAAAACAACAACAATGAAAATTATAAAGTAAAAAAAAAATTAAAAAGAAAGCAAATTAATGTTATCATTTTGGTGAATCTATTTCTTTGACAGAGGCATTATGCTTTTCTCTTTCTAGTAGAAACACACCATGTACACATCTAATCAAAACATATGTAACTGTAAAAGCAGTTATATAATGAAAAAAAACCTGAAAATTGAGAAAATTAGTGTTAAACAGTTCTCCCAGCGCTACTGCACAGCATGTAGTGAAAGTTAATTTGAAAGAGAAAACCTGAATTAACAATCCAGAAAAGGAAACTGGTTGCAGCCACCGTTTTAAGCCCTTTAAGTGTCCTCAGCGGTACTTGAGCAAATTACTAAAGAAAATCTAATGTAGCAAGGCTTGGGTCCTCCTGTAGGCTTGCTCAATAATGCTGAAATAATTGGGCACTCTGTGCACGTTTAGTGATGCTCGAATGAAAAGCTAGAGGCCTGCCCTTGTACTCTTCTCTAGCTGCTGACTCTGTGTTGTGACAGGTTTATTTGAGTGGGACTGTGATGCATGCACCAGTAACTGCACTGACAAGAGTTTAAAGTCATTTTTACCAGTACACTGGCAACACATAGAGAAAGCCCTTGAGAGGTTCGAATTGGAGTGCTTGACCTCAACCAGGGCTGCATCAAGCTCTGTACTACACTAACCACTGTGGGGTAGATAGACTGTTGCTATGAGTTGGGATAGCAGGGGAAAAAAAGCCTGACAAATCAACAACAAAAACCAAATAGGTGAAAAAGTTTAGTTAAATATATCCCAAGAGAGATCTGTTCAGGTCTAAGGCTTACACACTAACCATCCAACTAATTTCTGTCCACAGAATAACTAGATTACCTCTGAAATTTTATTTTCATTTTCAAGCAGCTATTGCTAAAGATAAATCAAATCCTAAATCCTCTAGGATTGTTTTCTCCCACCTGCGTGCCTGTACACAGGACATCAGAAGAAATAAAAATGTAACCTGGTTTGCACAAAATCATTCCACTTTAAACTTCTAAGACTTGAGACCTTACCTCCATAAGGGTGAGCTGAAAGTAAAAACCTCCAAGTCACAGCACTCCAGATAGCCCTTGGAGCACACTGCACACATATCTCCCTGACACCCCACCCCGAAATTACAGATCCTTCTCTTCTGCTTGGAAATAAACCTCATGCAGTGGAATCAGACCGGCAGTGGCATGCACATGTCATCTAATCCCAATCTGTGCCAGGGAAAGGAGGGCAATGATCTACAAGATAGGTATGGGGTAATAAAAATTCAAAAGAGGGCAGGGGGCAGACACCAAAACCAACCAAACAAAACCCCAGAAAGAATATTCTTCCAAGCGGAAGAAGAAGGAAAGGTTCAATCTTTTTCCTGCTTGTGAACTCATGTCATTCCAGCAGGTGTTCCTTCTTGTAGAATGTATCAAACTCATTTTGCTTGCTTGATGCTCTTATGGCAGTATGCTTCATTCTTCAGAATATTAAATTAACTACAACCAAACAAAGCAAGAGAAAATAGTGTATTGTTTAGCTTCAGGGTTTGAATGGGGCTGCCTTACTGGAATCTGGAATGCCTGACTTGGGGAGGGAGGAAAAGAATGAGCAAAAGAAAAGGGATGGACAAAATAAACTGCTTTCTGCTATCTGGTTTTGAACAAGGAATTTCCCATTCCTATTTGAGAATGTGCTATAAACCATTGCAAGAAGATAACAGTCTGAATCTGCTAGTGGCTTAAAGCAAAGACTTTGAGAAGAGCCTGAGAATAACAACACCGAGCTTTCCCTTGTTAACTATTACACTGTCAGCCCAAGAGGAACACTCATTACACACTACTGTACACTCCATACAGATCTGCCTACTGACCTACCCAATTTGCATTATATGACCTCCTCTGTTGATACAGGATGGTTTCCAAAGAGCTGGAAGAAAACGGCATTGTGAATGTAATCCCCTTTTTTACTGCTCTTTGTTGGGAATCTCTCTACATAGCTCAGCAAGACAACAGCACAGACTGAGGCATGGATGTACTGAATATCATTAATGACTCTCAGATGTCACATGGTCTTTAAGAGTAGTAGCCTAGCAGCTTGAGATCACCCAGAACAGCTGGGCTGCCCCAGCCCCTGTTGGCCAAGAATCGATGTGTTTTCACTGCTAGTTGAATTGCAGCGAGCTCTGAAAACAACTGCAGAGTGGAGAATTAAAAAACCAAACCCAGAGCTTTCCTGCCATACAGAACTTTTCTGAAGATACCAAGTGCTTCCACTAAAAGTGATGGGAACCTGAAATCTGATAAGAAAACAGCCTCAGAAGTGACAAAGTTTCATTCACTGATATAGCAGAATTTTGGTGTCATTAAGTCACATTGTAACAGCAGAAAGAAAATGCTTTGGTATGAAAACCAGACTGTTAAATAAGTCTAAGCTAACATCCAAAATTCCAGCACAGCCCCACATGCCTGTGCCACACAAGGATAATACTGTTGCAAGCTGTTAGATGGGGAGGGAGTAAAATTTCAACGACAGGAAGGGGAATAATGGACTAGGACTGCATTGGTATGGGAAAGACTATGACCACCTCCAATATAAGGTGCAATGCCGAACACCAAAAGTGAGGCACTGGTCCAAAACCAGAAAGGAAGCAAATTCAAGTGAAACACTGGACAGACTTTTGCTCTCAAACTACAGAAGAAGAAAAGGAAATAAAAGTACATTATCACATAATTAGTGCAATTTGCTAATAGGCTTAGTCAAGAAGGTAAAGGCAAAGTGACATCTCTGACTGCCATTTCCAAAATTTTCAAAACTAGTACTGTAATCAAATACCCACATATTGACAGCTTGACTTTGTTTTTCCATTGCTTTTGGGCATCACTGGTGAGCATCAGGTAGTCCACTTGCAGCTATTTGTTTAAAAGTGAAGTTATATAAAAATGGGCAACTCCTTAGCCCACTGGGCATCAGATTAGTGATATGAAGTGGTAAAAAAAGGTGATCTCCTCTAGTCATCAAAATGCCAAAGTTATGGAGGAGTAAGACAGCTGATAGATACTCTCCATACAATGAAATATTCCACTGTGGAAGAAAGTTCACACTTGTTTCTGCCTGTAGCATGAATTTAGATCATAAAATTTGACACAATTTAAAAACTTGCAAGAAAGCCTGAAAATGAGCCAACTGAGTAACCACACAATTTTTTTTGAGTTGCTGTAATGCCTTCTCTTCCTCTTCTCCATCATCTCTTTAATTTGTTATCTTTGGTCATGTTATTTATGAACTCTTAGCACGTGCAGCATGTGGTTAACTTTAGACAATCTCATCACAGTTGACTACAGTATGCATAAGCTGAGTATGCATCTTCAGTATTAATGCATAGGTGAAAACCTGTAAAGGCAGACTTTATGATGCTGTAAATTTTCCAGAATTATTTGAAAATAAAACCAGCAACAGTTAGCTACCAAAAAATTCACCCTATGGAATTACAAAATAGATCGCAATGTTTTTAAGGAGTATTCAACACACACAAAATATAGGAGCACAGGGTAAACAGAGCAATCAGAAAGAAGCCAAAAAAGAAAACTGCATTCTTTTTAGTAGTAAGTTCAAGAAGATGATAATTTAAATCAGCTGAATAGTAAAAACTGAAGTAAAGCTTTCAAAACACATTAACATGTGTCAAATAAAGATAACATCTGGCTGCTACTAATGGTATTTTCTTTCCTGTATATTCTTCTAGGCTGACTAGAGTAAGGAATAAAATAACCCCAAAGTCACATCTGCACAAATAGGTAAAAAGGATTTGCTGAAGGTTTTTATCTGAGTAACATTAATTTTTAGAACTGCCATTCTAAATGCTGATGCTTAGCTTAATTCTTTTCTGAACACATCTTAAGAGATCAACTTTTAAGTAAAATGTGATAACAAACCCACTAACAAATTAGCTTTGAATGCTCTCTTGTTTTAGTCAGCACATTCAAAGCCTATTTTCCTGGAAGAGATTCAAGTTTTTACTGGATACTTTCCAAGCAGCTCTGTATTGCAGTAACCTACCACTTTCCCTCTTCCAGATCCTGAAAAGTCACAGCCATTACTCAAACAACCTGAACATACTACTCTAACCTGAAGACACTTCTAATGTTAACAAATGAACATCTCAAGAAAGTATTTTCTCATTCGTATTTTTACACATGTAAACTACTCATGCCTGCAACACTGCTGGGAGAGGACCTCAAAGAATCGTAATCAAATAGCTTCACTGCTTGTTTGAAATGAGTAAAGTGATGTGAATCATTAGTAAGATGGCAAGCAGAAAAAACAGAACCCAAGATGAAGAGGAAACAAAGACATAAAAACAATGGCTCAAGACTACACAATATCAATGTCAGTGGTTTGAAAACCAGCAAAGGCAATTCTTTGGCACACAGAGTTATGAGTGTACTTAAGATGATATGAATTTTTATCTATCACGCCTGTTCGCACCCTTGATGTGATCTGCACTGTTTGTACTTCCTTTGTACTGTTCTCTCTCTGGTGACAGATATTTAAAAAAAAAAAAAGTTTTTCTGATGTTGTGATAGAAGACAGCAAAACAGCCTGCAAAGAGAGTCATATAGCAGTCCCTCCGGTGGAATGGTTCTGGAGCTATATGGATATACACCATATAATTAGTCTGCCCAAAGAAATGGTGGTACTGATGTAGAACAGAACAAACTACTACCCTTACTCTTTAAAGGGAGAGTGACCATTTTGAATATTATTAGAGTGCCCAGAGTAAAAGGAAATATCCCGGTGAGAATCTCACTATAGACCACCAAGATGAAGAAGCAGATGAAATACTCTATAAGCAGCTTGCAGAATTTTCACAATCACATGCCCTTCCTCTCATAAGGGACTTCAAATTACAAGACGTCTGCTGGAAATATAACGCAACAAAGAGGAAACAGTCCAGAAGCTTTTTGGAGGACAATTTCCTGAGACAGTGGGTGAGGGAGATAACGGGGGCTGCTGCCCCACTGGATCTGCTGTTTATGAACAGACAAGGATTCTTGGGAGAGGTGGTGGTTAGAAGGCATCTTGGCCCTGCCAGCACAGGCTTATGAAAGGCCTGCTTGACCAACAAGATGGATGAGAGAAAGCCTGTGGATATAGTCTACACTGACTTTAGTAAAGTTTATGATACTTTTTCTCTTCATATTTCCTTGGAGAAATTGCTTCCATTATATGTGTAAGTGCACTCTTTGCTGGGTAAAAACTGTCTGGATGGCTGGGCCTGCAGTGCTGGTGAATAAAGTTACATCAGCTGGCAGCCCAGGGCTCAGGGTAGAAGATAGCTCTGTTGAACATCTTTATTGACAGCCTGGACAATGGGATTGAGTATCCCCTCAAGTCAGCTGGCAGATGGCACTACGCTGGGCAGGAAGGCTTTACTGAGGGCTCCTGACTGGATCAATGAGCCAAGGCTAACCTGTAAGGTTCAACAAAAGCAAGTCATGACAGCCCTATGCAGTGCTACAGGCTGGGGTCAGAGGTGCTGGAAAGCTGATTGGTGGAAAAAGACCTCTGAGTGCTGACTGACAGCAGATGAACATGAGCTAGCACGTGCCCAATGGCATCCTGGCCTGTAAAAGCCATAATGTGGCCAGCAGGACCAGGGAAGGGAGGATCGCTGTCCTGTTCTCCCACACCTCCAGTGCTGTGTTCAGTTCTGGGCCCCCCAATTCAGGAAGGACATTGAGGTGCTGGAGTGTGTCCACAGAAGAAGCAGGTGAACGGCCTGGAGCAGAAGTACTATGAGGAGTGGCTAAGGCAACTGGGGGTGTTTGGACTGGAGAAAAGAAGGCTGAGGAAACATTACTGTCCACAACAGCCTGAGAAGTGGTTGTAGTGCAGCAGGAGTCAGTCTCTTCTCCCAGGCAACCAGCTATTGGATGCCGGGAAACAGCCTCAAGTTGGGCCAGGGAAAGTTGAATTTGGGTATTAGGAAAAGCCCCCTTCACTGAAAACAGGGCCATGCATTGGAACAGGCTGCCTAGGGAGGTGGAGGAACCACCATACCTGGAAGTGCTCAGACAAACTTCTGGATGTGGCACCTGGGAACATGGTTTAATTTTGAATATAGTGGTGCTGATTTAATGGTTTGATTCAACGATCTTAGAGGTCTTTTCCAACATAAAAAGATTCTGCGAGTCTATTAACTGTATCAGAGGTTAGTGGAAACTCTGAATGCTCAGATGCAACTGATCTACTAGAAAATTTGGATGTGTCTGTTCACAAAGGGGAATTAATACAGACCTTAAACAAAAATTTAGGAATAAGAATTTAAAACTATGAAAAAGGAGAGAGAACAAGGAGCAGACTAATAATAATGATAGTAATAATGCTTTTTTTTTCTTTTAAGAATCAAATGTCAGGCTACTTGCTCTGTAAGAATCAGCAATTTCTGTCTTTGAGGATGCTGATTCCACAGAATGAAAGCAAGCTCTACTAAAGGAACTATGGGGGAAAGGAAAGAAAATCAATAGCTGTCATTAATCAGAAGAGAAGCATTTAGAACTCCGACATAAATAACAAAGAAACCATCAGAATCGTATCTCTACAAATTGCTTCAAAGATCTTTAAAGTGATCTAGGAACAAAAAGTCATCTCCCAAATCTTATTGTGGGATGAAAGGCAATATATGCAGAGCACATTTCCGTTCTTAATCATATATATGGGAACATCTGTCAGGATACATGTTTCACCATTTGTCCTCCCTTCCACTCTTACAACTATTTTTCACTCAGTGGAACAGCACAGACAGAGGACAAAAAATTAATACAACCTACTAACAAATAAAAGATTCATGGCCAAAAAATGGATAGAATCTTAAAAAGGGAAAAACCTAGTCCTCTGCAAAGGCTAAATTCACCTTCCCACAGAATATTAGAGTTCAGTAGTTCCTTCTTCTGATAGCAGGACTTCACCGCAATTTCTCGTTGGGGGTAGAGGGAGAAAGAATTAAACTCTTCAGAATCACTTCCTATTATCATTTAATAAAGGGCAGAAATTCCCGCATAAATCATGAAACTTAAAACTCTCTTCCTTCTCCCCCATCAATTTCTATCTAAGGTAAAGAAAATACACATCTGCCAGAGAAGGCAGAAAGCACAAATAGTAAGCTAAAGGTCTTGCCATAAGGAGTGCCAGGGGTGTGATATCTACCTTGATGTATCAAACCTGCTTCAAAACCTTTTCACACAGACCAGTGCAAAAAATAACAGTGGCAGCAAATGGGTGTTTTCTGCTACATATAAACAGATGGCAAAATTAATTTCTGACTAAGTATGTGCACACTGGCTCTGGTACCTTACTTACCAAATGCTCCACTAATGTCCTACCCATAAGCACTGGAGATTTTTTTTTTCTTCTCTGGACTAACAGTAAAAAGACAGCATCTCTGTTGTGAACTTGTTAAATTTTGCTCCTTTATTTTAGAAATAAGAGTAAAATCTCTTCTTTTCCCAGCAGACTTCTAAATAATCTTCTAGGGTCATCACAGTAAAAAGTTTCTGAAACCCTGGGCTAAAAGTTGAAAAAGTTACCATCTGAGATGTAGCACGACTCAAAAAATAAAAGGTAGAAGTTAAGCAATGCCACTGGTCACAGAAGTGGCTAAATCTATAAGCAATTATATTACCAGGCTTTTAAATGTGGCAACTGTAATTCACTTTTAAGATTCCTCAAAAAGTATAGCTTTAGAGCCATGTTATATCAGCATAAACGAGAGACATGTTATGCACCTCACACATATATTTCTCTAATGTCTCTTATCAAGCCAATCCTCACCAAGTCGAATTTCTAGAGAGCAATTACTGAGAATCAGAGGCTCCTTAACTCTATGTGCTAACACCATGTTTCACCATGTGTACAACACAGAAGCACACAACTGTGTTGGATTTCAGCAAGTTGTCTTTCCTTGGGATAAAAACCTGGGCTGCACAGACTGATCCATTCTTTCTAACTCATTCTGTGTCTTTAAAGAAAACTGTGTCTGGTGCAGCTGTGGTCGTGTGCAGAGGACTGTAATGCCTGCTCTTCTCAGAGGTGAGTAGCCTCTTCCCACAAGTGTTAGGACATGTGGATACCATTACCTCTCTCCAAGCAGATTTCACTATGAGATGCAGCATTCTCTCTCTTTAAAGTAGTGCCCATTAGCCAGGTAACTGAAACTTTAAGTGATTACTTTTGCTTTAGTGCAGCTTCCCAGTTAGAGCAGCTTTGATAAAGTGAAGTCTTGACAAGGATCAAATCACCTGCATTTAAGTTGCAGCCCCAAGACTGTGGAAGGACCACTTGCTCTTTTTGCTTTAGCCTTTTCAAAATAGTAACAGGGAAAGCAGTATTCCCCTGTTTCTCTGAGTTAGTTCATCAGTGTTTGTGATGCATTCATATACCCAAGGACGTGACCGTGAAAAATTCACCAAGCAATAAGCAAGTAACTGTCTTGCTAATAAAAATCAAACATTCTGAAATATCAGACAACAACAATATATTTTAAGACCTCCTAAGTTCCTTCTTCATGAATGGATTTAACATGTGGAATTATTCTACTTATGCAGTACTTTAGTGTCCATCTCAGTTAAATGCTAGAGCCCTTGCTTTGCCCTACATTTAACGATGAAGGCATGAAAAGAACTATCCACCTACCTGAAGCAATTCAAACACTTAATTGATCCACTCTACAATACAGTTCTTGTCCTCATTCACTGCTGTAGGCAGCAGGCTACAAAGTGTGGCTGGGAAGATGCCTAGATGACAAATATGACCTTGTTTAGGGGTCAGAACTCTTGAGTATGAAACCACGATACAATAGCAACTGTATCTAAGCTATACTCTACAGTAAGGGTACCTATTTAAATAGACGGCATTGCTGATTTTACAATCAAGTGGTTTTGGGAAATTCCTGCCTTCATAATACTTTAAAACCAAACAGATGGACTTTTTCCTTTTGGTTTTTTCCAGAGAACTGGAATAAGTTATCACTGAAGGCAATACATAGCACATTACAGACCAAGATAGAACACGGCACACTTGTTGGCTGGCAACAGTTTGCATTTACTGGAGTACAGACCGCACTGGCTACAGTATTGTCTCCTTTCCACCCTGTGCAAAGTGAAACCATACAAATGCAAGTCATAAATAAAATATTGCATATGTTCATGCTACAGAATATCACAAAAATTCTCCACAGGACTCTTCATATCTGCACTGATTAATCCTAATTTAAAAACCAAAAAGGACAGAGTGGTCACAAAGCTTTGGCACCAGGGTTTGTAAAACTCTGAGAAACATGGAGGCCAAAGTCAGCTCTTCTGTCTGATGAGACTGAGTGTGAGCCACAACACTCATGTCATATGCATTTACTTAAGCATAACGAGCAAAAGCCTCTGGCACCAGCATATTGGCAGTGAGCTGCCCTAAGTGGTCAGCACTTCACACTGCAGCACTACTGACTGCTCATATAGTGACAGACCAATATAAATTCAAGTAGCTATCACAGCTACTGAAAATAAGGCAAAAAGCAGAAGACAGCAGCAGCCCACTCAAAGTGTAGCAACAGTATTTAAAATCCATCCTCCAAAATATGGAACCTGGAAATTATTTACATTCCAATTAATTCCCTCAAAAATCCCTAAAAAGATAATTTTCAGTTTCTTTAAATGAAGATGATGCTGCATACGTAAGATATTTATTTAAATTAGGTCTCACCTTCAAGGCTCTCTCTGAAGCTGGCATATGGGAATAAGGGAACAATGACAAATTCCTCAAAAACACCTCTTTGAAACCAAAAACAGGGTGTCTTTAACTTAGCCAGACTTCAGGTGAATAATTCAAAACCGAAAGGGCTCACTCAAAAGCCTTCTATATCAACAATTCCTTCTACAAATCAATTTCAGGCGCTACGCAGGATCAAAATATTTGCAGGACCACATCACCACTCAATAAAAAAGTCAGCAAACGAGTAATTAAATGGGGAGCAATGAATTTCAACATTTCTTTAGAGTACACAAATAAACACAGCTCGAAGCACATAACTATTAAATCAACCTCTGCTGTCACCATCTCTCTTTAACAACCTGTGTACAACACACAGCTGGCCACCAACCTGTTTTACAGAATTTAAGCCCCAACCACCGCTGAGCACACCTTTGAATGAGCAATACAGAAGGGCTGGAGAAATAAGAGACTGTTGTTCCCATGCCACAACAGACTTGTTCTGACTGCCCTTGCCCACCCTCCCTGTCGCTGCCGTTTCTGAGCGCACACACAGTGCAGGAATGACTTTTCCATGCAAACCGTGCCTACTGGTTCAACTGGAAAACCTCACTCCTCCTTGCAGCACCCGCACACACATGAGCCAGAAAAAAGCCACCATCTGAGAGGAGCAGGAGATGCCTCTGCATGTTAAGCAGCATTTGGCATCTGAAACCCTGGACAAGGCACCACGGCAATGACGGCAGGCACTGAGGCCAGCTCTTCATTTCAAGTTGTGTGTACTCATCTGCACCACACTGCTTTCAGACGCTGCCCTGCCTGGTTCCTAAACAGCTGCTGCTCCCCACAGCTACAAAACAATCACTCTCTTGAAAGCAAACAAAAACTACGGACCTTTTGAGATGGGTCAAACAAGCACCTTGGCCTCAAACGCAGGGTAGAAAATGTGACAAACAGCGCATTTAAGAAACATTTTAACATAATAATTATATGTGACAAGACAGAGGGAGTCCTTTCTTCCAGTATCTGCCATTTGCTTATTTTTTAAGAAGATAATGGAAGTGGCATAATAAAACAAAATGCTTAAAAATTAAACCAAAGCCATTCTTTTTTCACTCAGATGTATAGAATGGTAAAGAAAAAGAATTATTTCAATGATTTCCTTAGTAATACACGTAATATTTAAATAGATTTAATAGTGCTGCTCCAAACCAATGAATTATGAGTTTAAAACCTATTAAAATGTAATGTTTTTTTCCTGAGCTGAGGGGAGAGAGATTTAAATTCACTGAATTTTAATATTTCAGCTTGAGCTGCAGGAGGTAGAGAAAGTCCAAATGAACTATTCCATCAGCACCATTCAAGCATGAACATTTTAATCAGTTTTACTTCCTTGGAGTTCTCCAACACAGTTTACGCTGTCATTCTGAAAGCACTTAACACAGAGGGTGTGAAAAACCACCAAGGCTTGTTATTGCCTTCACAATTGATGGCAAATAATTTTGCAGACTTCCTATCATTAAAATGTCACTGCTAAAAATTGAGGTTCAGCATTTCTGTGCTAAACTGCATTTTCTTTGAACACCATCATATACCTGTTCTTAAGTTTTTGGTACATTTATCTCTCTCCACATGATAAGCAGGCACACAAGCCTTCATTTCTGCCTTACTACTCAACCGCAGCTGAAAAATTACTATTTTAAACAGATAAAATTCTTAAAAAGTTACAAGTTAATTCCCTGGTTCCCTTATTAAAATGTAACCACACTCACACAGCATGTTCCAATTGTATATTATAATGGATTAAAGAAAACAAACCCCAATATTTTAAGGAAGCTAGACAACTCAATTTATTAATACAGGAAATGAAAGCATCATTCCTAATTAGATCATATTATTGATTTAAGGCTACGATTTGTGTGCCATTCCAAAAGCGTGATCCTGCAGATTCTAATGTGAAAATACGGCAGCACGACACATGACAAGATCAGCTGGATACATCACACTGCTCATCCCGGAACACCCTGCCTGGAAAGCAGCTCCGGATGTGCACTACAGACTGCCCTGAGCAAGAATGCTGCACCACCATACTGTCCTTGGCAAACACCAGAGGCAGACTCTGGATGCCTGCAGATTTACAGTCCTCCTGCAGCATGCTTATGATATTCCCAGTTTTGTTTTAGTTTTTCTCACTGCATCTCTCCAGAAGATGATAGATGATATTTAACTTGTTTGAGCCCATCAACAGTCTTAAACTGAACATGACCTGTGAAAGAAGTCATTATATCTGTGTTTCATTCCATTAAACATAACTAGTTTATTGTCAGGAGAACAGGCAGTCTCTCTGGGTTCCGGGCTCACTTCAGTATTTTGCATTTAAACTGCACGGATCAGTGATTTGGTTCATTTACCAATGAAGATAGAATAATATTGCAAAGTTAAAAGGTGCTTCATCAGATTCCATTAAATCAGAGCACATTCATACAAAAATATATACATGTGAAGCACAAAGAGAGATATGATCTGTGCACCTTCAATTCTTTTCTTATGCCACACTCCATTCTGGTAGCATGCACTTTTAATTCAAACCAAGAGTTGCTCTGTTTGAACCAAGGGAGTTTAGCATGAGTGGGGTGAACTGAATAGGATGCCAGCAAAATGAAGAGAGACTTAAGCTACTGTTTTATTTCAAAAACTCAAATACTGCTTCTGTTTTTGTCCGACACTCAGTTCGATGAGTTAAACAAACAATCAAAATTTTTAAAATACCACAGAGTTAAAACAACATAAACCCCATCAGATTTACTAAACAGAAAAATAACGTAAGACAACATAATCAGATATATTAAATAATTTCCAATTAATTAATAATTTCCAATTATGTTCTTAATTTTATTTTTTATTGGTATTCACTTTACAAAGTACGACAAGCCATTTCTAGCCCTATGCTACTTTTTCAGATTTTTAATCTCTCTAAGTGACAACATAATATTGTTGTGGGATTCTTGCCACATGATATTAAGCTTACTAGATAACTTGCTTTCCTATTTATTCCATTTTTTAAAAATTAATCTCTAAAAGATTGAATGAGATTACTTCTCCTTATAACTAATGAACATTCAATCTCAGTCTGTACTGCTGCTGTTTTCCTAAAATTGAAGAGGAACACTCAGTATTTCCTAAGCCAACATAAAATAGCTAAGTGAAAAAAGGCAGTAGAGCAAGGTAAAAATCAGGTTTGTGAGGGAGGCAAGGGCTAGCCAACTTTAATGCACAAGTTAAAGTCTAATAGTTCGGAAGTTTGAGACAATAGAATTTCAGTTGATGTGAAAAGACAAACTCAGAAAGGAAGAAAAAAGAAAATTTACTTCTGTCTGGTGGGGGGAAGACCAACAGAATTACTGCCAGGCTCCCAGACAAGTGTCCATTCTGTTTATTTTTATTCTGTGTGGTTTAGTGGTTCATGAAAGCAGGATAAATTTGAATAACAAGTGCAATGACCAGTATCTTAATATCACAGACAGTACATCCGCTTTCCTCGCTAAAAATCAAATTCCTTTTTGCAGTCTCTCTAATGCAAAGGAAGGTGAATGGCAAAAATGTGCACAGGTAGACTGCGAGGTACATGCGTGTGCCCATATACACAAAGCCACACATGCACACATACAGACACGCTACAAATGCACATGCAGCACACACGTACAAAAGCTTTAACAAAGAAGCCAACCTTTAGCTACTTACTTTATGCAAAGAATGTTAATAGAAGGCAATATTTTTGGTTAGGTAATGAAAACTAATTGGGAAATTATTCATTTCCCACTCTCCCCACTGGAGCGTAAAAGACATATAACAAATGTTATTCATGATTCTACACGATGCGCTCTGATTCACCCCCTTCTTTCTAACGGGCACTTCAGAGGAAATAAGGGTTACTCTTTTCCATTTATAATTTCTAATTGACTACCAGTGCTTTCTTGTGGTCAGAGGTATACAAAATAGACGTAGAAACAGCCTATTAAAAACAAGCTACAATCAGACCACTGCTCTAAACTGCTGTCAGAAATGATCAGAAAGTCCTGATTTCCTTGTTAAAAGACAGAGGCATAATTGAAGCAGTATCTTCACTTCAGATTGATTATTCGGCGACCCTTATCCACATCTTCATTCAGCAATTTGAATTTTAATGAAAGTAAATGGAATAATTAGCATTTCAAAGTGTGTTTGATACACTGAATAAAAAAAGGAAAATACTTTTATGTATAATCTATACACAAAAGAAAAAGCATTTGGGAGGACGCAGAAGAAACGAAGTACAGTTGTAGTGTCTTCATTAGAATAACTTAAACAACTGCAGGCTCCAGCTGCATAATTATACATGAGAATAATGTGTTATTAAGCTATGACTTCTCACCTTTATTTTATGTAGTGTGAAGAGCCATGGCTTTTGTCATTATGTCTGCCTTCTCCAGACAAAAAATACAAACATTGTGGCTGCCCACACCTACAAAATCTCTATACTGGGCTAAAACCACTGGTAGTAAGTTTTTTACAGGAAGGACTCCATGCTCTTGTATTTCAAGATGACTAAGAGCAGGACACCTATAAGTACAGTGGGGATGAGTTGTTCTGCTATTGATTTTGGCTGTATGTTTGGGTATTTTGGTTTTGGTGGGGGTGTTTTCGTTAGTTGGTTTGGTGGGTGGGTTTTTTCTGTTTTGTTTTGTTGTTGTTGTTGTTGTTGTTGTTTTTTAAAGTAACAGCTATTTTTAATGTATAAATAAAAAGTGTGATTAATATCCGGAATCTCGAACCAACAGGCAGAAAAAGATGTGGGCAGCAGGGTTTGGAAAAACAGTGTATCATATCAAGGCTACCTGTTACCTTGGCTGCAGAAGCAGACTGGCAGGTGGTATGCAAAAGAAACAATGTAACTTAAATAAAACAACAATAAAAAAAGAAAAAGCAAATACTGAGCCTGCTTTGGGGAATAGATACAACACAGACATTAATTACCCCATTAGTCTTCTTGGCACAGTGCAAGTGAAAGTCTTCAGGTAGTAACCAGCTTTTATAAGGATCAAGCTACTGAACTTCATCACTGCCCACAATTTTTGCCCACCTGATGGAAATGAGTTCATGCAAGAAAGAAAGAAAAAGAAAAGCTATTTACAAACACTATCAGAGCTAAAATGGAAAGACCACATACCCCAATGATTGCGTTCAGTTCTGCCATGGTCACTTGTTTGGCACGCTCCACAGCCTGCACCACTTGTTGCTGGTGCTATAAATGAAGATCAGAAACAGAATAAAATTACTTGTTTTCTAAATTATTAAGTACAGATTTTTTCTTTTCCTTTTTTTATTTACTTTTCTAAGACATGCAGGATCTGAAGTAACTGTTCTCTAACAGACAGTCACGCTGCATATTGATATACAACAACATATAGGCAAGGAGAGGATTTTTATTTTGATGCCATTACATGCTAGGAATTACACCTTTGCTTCCCGCAAAGCTCTTTCACAACCTGGCTAAATGGAAAACTGTCCCCCTTTTGTTCATGAGCATAGTGTGCTTCCAAATTTAAATGCTACCTTCAAATGTAAGCCTCTTTCCTTACAGCCACGGAAACTTTATTAATAAATCCCACCCAGTATTCTGAAATGAAAGGTATATATTTTCAACAAGGACATGGCACCCACATCACTGAAAAATATACAGATTCTCCTTCTAGGTTCATTTCAAAGCAGCTCAACCGTAAGAAAAAAATTTAAAATTACATTCACAAATTTGTCAAACATGTGAAAGAGAACTAATTATTTCAATCCCCAACATGTAAATTTTAATAGCTTTAAAAAGTCCATCAAAAACACATGGTCTAATTAACAACACAGTTTACAAGCTCCAGTGGTTGTATTATCTGAGTGATACTATATTCCTGCAGTAAATTCAAACTTGCTACATGTTGAAAGCTGACTGGTATTTATTTGAAAATATCAAGTACAAACAAAATAAGGTTCTCATCTTGCAACCAGATCCACGCCTGTTCAGACCTCCACCAGCGGCAAATTAATCTTCACAGGCAGCCTCGCAGAATCAGGATGACACAGAACAAATAGGTGCAAGGAGGGCTCAGGGAGAACTGCAAGAAGGTTGTCTGATCTGCACTGAGAGTGAGACATCCTTGATTTACAGCCACAGGTTGAACAGAGAAAGGAGGGAGGTCCTGACTATCTGGAGAGGTGTAAAAACTGTAACAATGAAACACCAGCTTTGCATCAAAACCAACATCCAGATGTTTTTCGCACAAAATTTAAGGGAAAGGTTGAGAAGGTCCCTTTAAAGATTGAAGTTTGCCCTCCCATGGCTGTGTCTATGGGCAGAATGGAGCCAAGGTAAAGACTACCTTGTACAGCAGCTCTTCCCTTAGTAGAAGCAAGAAGCTGCATAAAATAAAATGCAAATCCTCAAGACCACCTCCATCACAAAAGTTAGATGAAGAGCATCAGAACTTTCCAGAGAGCACCCTAAGCTGCAATGAGGGTTGAAAGAAACAGTGCTGCTACTTCAGGGGCTTGGGAGACTCAGACGACACAATTCTCAGTGAAATGCACAAACAAAATGGCATTTTTACTTACAAGCCCTGCTGCATAGAAGGGCAAGGAATAAACCCCTAAAAATCCACCCATAACTGTATGTCCTGGTTTTGGCCAGTACAGAGTTAATTTTTTACACAACATGAGGTGTGGGTGTGTCTGGGCTATTCTATACCACCTCACCTCATTGCTTCAGGGCAAAAATGAGGGGCTCTTGGGCTTCCAGAAGAAATGGCAGCTGGAGGGGCTGAGTTTCATTGGTTTTTGGTACTGGCACTGGTGAACAATTTTGCTTGTACATCAGCCTCTCTTTGTACATTTTTGTTATTAGCATTGTTGCTGCTACTATCTGTTTTCTTATCTCGTTGCTGTTACAGTAAATTTTTCTTATCTCAACTGTAATTTCTGCCTTTTTTCTACCACGAAGGAATGTGGTGGGGGAATTAGTTGCATGGCTTTCTTTGTAGTGGGAACACTAAACTGGGGAGTGCCATTCCTAAACAACAACATTGTAAGAAATTCTGATCCCAACTAAGAAAAAACAGATAAATGCAAGTAATGAACGTCATGCCCTAGAAACACTCCTGGAAGGAAGAAATGGTTTTATGGTTTGTTTGCTTTTAAGCAAAGAAGAATTATATGAAGAAAATTACTGAAGATCAAGCAGAATATTGCTACTTTGTAGCTGCAAACAGAATCACAGATGTCCATTCAGAGTTTTCTAAAACTACAGTGCCAATATAGACCAAATCTGCCACTCATAAGAAGACAAAGACTAAAAAGCAGGTTGAACATCAGCAAACATGTTCTTAGTATTCAAGAAAAAAAATTAAAAATCCAGTGCATTTTGACCACAGATATCAGGAAAAAAAAAGGAAATAATAATATTCAAGCACCAAGTTCCTGACAATGTGTTATTAGCTGCAGGTTATCATTTGTTCAGGATAGGTACAGCTTTCATTGATTATTTAGCTGAAAGCCTGGTGACCCATGACTCTATATGTCAACAGGGTGATTATAAAAATTACACCACTATTTTCTAGTAGAAGTCATGCACACCGTTGAATTTTTCATCAAGTCATTAAAAAACCCCAACAGAACAAAGGAGAGCTTTAAAAATATTTACTTTTTTAATAAAAGCATTTACTGAGAAGTTTATAGTCA
This sequence comes from Petroica traversi, assembly GCA_025920805.1. NCBI lineage: Eukaryota > Metazoa > Chordata > Aves > Passeriformes > Petroicidae > Petroica > Petroica traversi. The sequence goes on from JAHLSL010013749.1 coordinate 3,870,468, forward strand.
TCTCCTCTTTCTTACCATTTCAAAGGTAATGCTTTTTGCACTGAGGTAAAGAAAGTTCTTGTATATATGAATGTTCTATTCAAATATAAATTTACTTAAATCTTGTTCCCAGGAGAAGAAAAAAATTCAAAGGGATCTACAAAAGCTGGCCTAAACCTATAAAAATTATTGTAGAAATTACTTCAATTTGCATCTAGGAAATAAGTCAACTCCACAAGAGCTAGAGAGTTTTCTGTTCCTTTAAAGCAAACACAAAGAATAGCTCTCAGAGGAATTTGGGGAAAAATGTTATTTCATTCTTAGGTCAGAGGAAGAGAAGGTGAAGAGATGGACTACCAAAAACTCACTTTCAGATCTCTGCCAGAGCAGACACAACCCATCTCTCATTGATTCTAATAGCTTTGGGATCAAGACTTCACAGACAGGAGAAAACCCAAGGGCCTAGTAACATTGAACCTAAATTAGGTACAGTAGAGACAATTAAAACTCTCCTATTGCTAGCTGCTTTAACATTGATTTAATCTTCAGTGGCGTAGTATGCAAAAGACTCAAAATAGATAGTCTGTAATTAGCCTCTCCATCACTTCTAGCTCATTGCAGCAACTGAGGAGGCACCTCCTCAGCTCCCAGCAAAACCCATGGAGGCATGCCTTAAGTGACCCTGGGGCTACTTCAAGTTACAGACACAAACCACACACTTGAGAGAAAAAAGGCACAGGAAAGCCCATGCAAGGTATAAGAGCTGTCTGCTCACATAGCCTTTCTGAAACTGGGGGGCTCTGGAATCCCCCTGATACCAGCCATGGCTCTAGGAACAGGTGAGGATCCCTACATAGAGAGAAGGAGCCCAGCTGGGTCCAGGGACCCACTGCAACCCAAAACCAAGGTGAGGGGCAGGGAGCTCAGGGGCCCAGTGAGCAGGATGGCAGTTGTTCAAATGGGTACCCAAGCATGGATGATTGCAATACCTGCCATGTGCCAGAACACCCTCCTGGGCCAGCACACCAGCAACAAGCAGCATTATGCTAAAACCAAGCAGTACACACCCGCCTGTCTATCAAGTGATCAAGTAGCAATTTACAGGCAAGTAAAAACAGCAACAACGAAAAAGGGTTACTTTTTCCCCAACCAAATATAGACACAGGGTTGCAACTTTCACACACATTTAATGCTAGCCTTCTTCTGTGCACACAAGCAAATGACAGACCTGGGGTTTTTTCAGTTGTGGGAAAACAGTATTTTGCACTGCATTTAACATGCCAGAGCAATGAGCTCAGTACCCTGCCCCACCTGTCATGCGGACTAGCACTGTTTCTCCTTTCTAACTTCTTCTCTTGTTTCTTCTCCCCGTTTTGTGTTCTGTAATGAGTGGTGTGTCTGCACTTGCCCATTTTGGAAAATCACTTAAGTCACACAGTAGGCAGCAACAGCTACAGAGACCACAAGAAGAAGCTAGGCTTTTTCACCATCACATTGTTCTCAACACACAGCCATCACCTAGCCCCAGCTTATGCACAGCCACTACAGCAAGGTGGAAAATTCCCGGCTTTTTATACCACGTCAGAGCTCTCCACAACTCCCAATGACAGGGGAGCTGTGTTGACAGCAAGTGAGTGGCCAAAATTCCCCCAGGCACGAACACAATTACACTGGTGTTAAAAACCCCTAATTACAACCTGTCTTCAGGACTGCCACCAACATCCAAAGCAAAACTTAGTGAACGATTTGCTTTGAAGAAGCAAGTAGCCTCTGTTATTCCTTACTGGTATTATTTTGTTGTTACATTGTATGTTTGAGGAAGTACAGGTTTTGCTTAAGAACTGCAGCACTGCCCTTCTCAGAAGCTCTTCTAGAGACAGCATAATGAGACAAGGCTGTGCCAAAAATGCTAGTGAGAATTGGAGACCAAATACACATCTACTGTGGAGTACAGCACACACTGCAAAAGCCAGAAGGGACAAGTAGGGTCATTGCACCCAGGCTCCATAACTCAGACAAGATATAATAACTACTTCAGAAAAATATAAAAATGCTATTAGCAATATATGCATAATCGCTAATGAGATGCATTCCTTGGCAGAAGGATTACAGATTTGAGACCTTCCTTGTATTTACTGTTTAGATCTAGTCTAGGGCAAGTCTAAAATGGAGACAAATAATTCTGTCTTCTCAACCTCACATCTCAGACCAAAAGCTATTTCCTTCCGATCAGTATGTAAGAACTCCTGCTCTGCTTCTACATGATGGATCTCACACTCCTCATTCGAATTTACTGAACTTTAGAAACACCTCTAGGGAAAGTATGTACAAGGAAGAGCAAGCATATTATAGCCCACATCAATCTTTTAAAAGGAAAACCATCAACCGATATTGAAATGTTTGAAAAGAGAAGACTCCAAGCAGAAATTTCCTTTTGATGTCTGTTTACATGTATGCATGCCAGTGCTTGGCAATTTATTGTACTAGTAAGTATATCTGACCACCTTAATGTGCACAGGGAACTGAAGATGCCTGTTAAAAAACAACCCATCTAGCTTGTTATTAGCTAGTTCGCTGGCAGTAGGAAGAGAAAGTAAACCTTCCAAAAAAGTTTATTACAGCCTCCTTCAGCCTTACAAAACGCTCACATGGAGGCATGCAAGTTGAGAGGGATCAATAGCAGCTTCTCCTGCAGCTTTTTCAAGTAGGTCTGAGCTCCAAGTTGCCACAACTACAGATTTGCTGTACATCAGCCAGCTTGCATGTGTTTCATGATTACAAACACAGTATTTACTCAAAAGAAGGAAACTGTGATATGCATCTCCAGACACACTGAAGAAATGCCACTATGCAACACTTGAGGTCATTCAGCGCTTAGGCCGGACAGCCACAGGTTGCAACCAGCCTCACACAGCACCTTGAGCAGACAGGAACCAGCCCCAACTGGAAAGCCACTGGGCTGTCAAAGTGCCATACTCTGCTGAAGCTGGTAAGTGCAGCTGAGAAGTGTAAATTAGCAGAGGCACTGCCTATGGCTATAGACACAAAATTAATTGCACTTGTACTGGTTAGATCATTCAAGCTCTGGAACATCCAACTATCTGCCAACTGCAGCAGATCAAAACTAAATTAACTGAATGACCACAACCTACACCCTTGCAGGCACTCCTTTCATCTTATGCAATAGGAACCACTTTGAGCACACTGGTATCTCACAGTATCACATAGAGGTGGAAAATTACTGTTGCAACACAGGAAGCCCAAAACCACAGCAGAAATCAAACACACATTGCCCTGAGGTCCATCTCACATCTTGACCACAGAACCACTCTTTCCTACAAAAATGGGAAGCTCATATTTCTTGGTGCTGTTTTTTACAGTCTGCCTAAACTGGAAAAAAATGTAAAATCAAGCTTCCAGTTGACTCATGTGTTTACACAGGTTAGAAACTTTGTTTTAAATATATGCCTAGATGATGTACAGCACAGTAAAACTGACTAAGGCCTGGAGAATTTACTGAATATTTTACTGGACTGCCTCCTGAAACAAAGCAGACAGTACGCAGTAGAGTGATGCATTATAAATGCATCCTTTCCACAAGATCTCTAGTGATTTTGCCCACAATTTCTTACTTCTAAGTGAGTTATCACAAGCCATTGATTCCTTACAAAGTTAACAAGCAATAAGACAAGTTAACCTGGTGCTATTATGAGGCAATAATGTTGCCATCAGTGCATGCAACCACTGTATTTTGTTCATTTTTCCCTCAGGCACTATATAAAGGAGCCTGATCACATTTTTCAGCCACTATTCTACAATTAGACTGTATGTAAAATGCATAAACAGCAAAAGCATGCTGCAATTCAATTCTCTATTAATCTAGATGATGAAATAAAGAGACTTCCATTAAAACATTCACTTTTTAAAGACACAAATTGGAGAGAAACCAAGACTAGCAGGATGTTCAAACCTGAAGCTCAGTTCTCTTTTGACACATCAGTGTATGCCAATACAGACTGATTTAAATATGTATTCTTACTAGAAGAGGTCAAACAAAGATCAAGATTTTCCTAAATCCATTATGAAAACCATCACTGTCATTTGCACAGCCAAGACACAAAAGAAGCTTTCTCATGCTTCCTCTCTCAATCCTTCCCTGCTGTCTATATATGGTATACCGTCTCTGCACAAATAAAACCATGTAACTACACCTGTAGAGACTCTGAAGCAGGCAAAGTACAAAACACCTACTTGTTTTAGATCTGTGCAGGACTTGAATTCTGGTCCTCCAGTAATGGAGCAAGAACATTACACACTGTTTAGTTTCCACAAATACATCTCAATTAGCAGAGAGTACAGTGGCACTCACAAACGCTGTCAAGTTCTAGTTTTGATGGCATTATTCTCACTTCAAACACACACAGGTACACACATATGTGGCAGGCACGAAGCTCACTAGCTGAAAGCAACATGGAGCATGCAGCTTCTCATGTGCAGCCAGATGAGCAGCCCTCTTGAAAAGCGCTGGCATTTTATTTATCAACTGAAAAGCCAGGAGAAAGTCACATCATGTTCTCAGGAATGACGTTTTACAGATGCAACACACAAAAATGCACCTCCCAGTTTTGACTTCACAACTACATACTGTATTAAAATGAAACCACGTGCTAAACTGATGCACACTAACCTGAATGAATAGACCCCAGACTCCCCACAAACCCTTTCCTTCAAGAGGGGTGGGCAAGGGAAGCCATTATGCACCCAAGGTTTCCTTTCATGAACCATACTTCGTATTTACTTCATACACGCCAGTTGCTCGGAAGCTTCCTCATTACCTCCCATCAACTCCCCCAAATCCCAGAGTCTCTTAAATTATCTACAATGCACTCACAATAATACCAGCAAATCATAACTTGGAGAAAATTAATGCTTAGAGAAATTAGCGCACAGTGAGTTTCAATTTTCTGTTTATATTCCACAAATACACAAAACATAAAAGGATTTAAGGTAGTGAATAATCAGGGACGCAGAGAGAAAAAAGCCAACATAAAAACTGTGTTTCTATGCCTGCTGTGTTGAACATCATTATTCATGTACCAAAACAGAAGTTTCTGCTGAACTTCAACGTTCATTGCCAAGGATGTAGCACAAATTATGCCTTTCTAGTATTTTTGCAAGCTGTTTTTGATTTCAGACCCACAAAATCATAACTGCAGAAAAAACTATATTGTACATTAAAGAAAAATATTTAAACTAAAATTCTGCTTTGACATTACAACACATTCCATTTCATAAATATATTTAAATGGTATCATAACAGGTTTGAAGAAGATAATGAAGTTAAAGTGATAACAGCACAGTGGAAAGTCATCTACAAGTGCCAAGAGATTCATAAGGAAACTGTCTCAACACGAAGTCCCACTTTTGCAATAGATACAATGAGTCAATCATTTAGATCAGAAGCAGTACAAATGACTACCTACCTCTTGGGACAGGAAGGGAATGACTTGTGCACATATAGCATTCAGCCTCTTGACAATTTCTGCCTGCAAGTCACAAGAAAAATGAAGTTTAATTATACAAATTCTCAAATTTGTATTTGAGTCACCCATATTCATGTCACCCATGAACCCTAAAGAGACATTTGTTTGGTTTTTTCAACTCTGGTCAAGAGATGTTCTCAAAACTACAAAAGTATTTGCACACGGATCCAAATATACTTAGGAAGCTAATAATTTCTGGCTAAAACCATTTCCTTAAAAATCACTATTTAGAACTGATACAAAGAGCAGTTAATTTTGATTACAAAATCACAGGAATTTAAAGAACAGACTCTTCAGGAGATGTAACAAAAAAGATAAACAAAATTCTGTGTATCAAAATGAACCTCTCCTATGACACAAAAAGAAGGATCATTTCAAATAATAGCAATGCCATTATAAGCAAAGGGAACAAATACACCATTTACTTGTAACAGTGCATATCATGAGAACATTAGCAATGTAATATACAATCTTACTGATAATCATTCTACCATGTATTTCAGAAAGGAATACTGCAGTCTTGTAACACACTTCTGCTGTTATCTATTCTCCTGGTTAGCAGTAGTTACTTTCATGTGGCAAGTGTAACCACAAATTAATAATTCACAATGTTTTATTTTCATACCAGAGAATAATTCTTATTCTGTGTATTTAATCTGAAAATCTCAACAGAGACAGAGGAGATCTGGTAAGATAACAACAACTATTACAGCTTCAGAATATTTAGAATATTTAAAGCCCCACAGACTTTCCTACCGTAAATCACAATTTTCTTATAATAAATTCTAACCAGGATCACTTCCTCATTTTACAATAGGACAGAACACTTTTTCAAAGTCACAAATCATGTGATGAAGACCCACTAACATGCAATTTAACATTCCTTCTTCTAAAAGCAAATCTTCCAGCCTTTTTGCTAAGCTGTCTTTTCAATGGCAAACCTTAGAAAAGAATCTATAGATCAGAAAAGCTCACATGTAGCACTAAAAAGTCAGAAGTTCATATAAAATAAATCAAGGTTCAAGAAATATTACAGTTAAGAGAGCTACTTAATCAGCAGATATGGTTTGCAAGAGGTAAGAGAACATGTGAAACTAACTCTGCCCCCTTGTGCATACTGTGTGATACACACAAGTTAATACATGCTATTTTGGAATACCTCATCTTCGTTTCTCTGAAATCCATCTAGATTCCCATAGGCTATTTATGTAGCAATTTCTATGTTGAACTGTTCTTGTATCTCCTCACTGGTCTTTACTGCATATGCAAGTCCTCATCTCATTAAATTTATGCATTTTAGTAATTTTTTGCATTTATCTATTACATTTTTTCTATTTATTCAGCAGCATAGGTACCTTATAAGATATTTTAGAATACGTTCTGTTCAGCAAAAGCTGTGTTATCCACAAATTTCAAATGCACCGGTAATATCGGATACCTCACAAGGTAAAACTTAAATATTGCTTTAAACAGACAGCATTCACTACACTAGCTAACATGGAAATGTATTAACTGCTTGTTGCACAGAGCAGCAACAAGGGAGCAACAAGTTGTGTGCATCTAAGCTTCAGCCAAAAAAAGCTGCACAATCCAACACAGCATTACTTGAGAAACAGTACTTGATTAAGAAATTGTTGACTGTTATACAAAGCACAGCTGTAAGGAACCTGCTCATAGTGGTTCAAAAAACACTAATCTAGTCATTTCTAAATTTTGGGTTCCAGCCACAATGCTCATTCTTTTTAAATCTCCCAAGTACCCTAAAGCCACAGAGAAAACGACCTATTATATTCTTCAAGGCTTTTCTACATGAGCAGAGAATTCTCAAGTGTCCCTGCCTTGATATAAGCAGAAGCCACTCTGACCTGTCATTTAACACACATACGTGCCTTCATTAAAAAAAGGCACATCATGTTTTCTTTTGCTGCAAAACAACTGCTCCCCATCTTTAAAAGCTTGCCCTGTGCAGTGCAGCTCCATCGGGATAGCCTTTTGAAAACCACTCTTCTACCTCAGCTACATTAGCTGGCTACCTTTATTGCACTGCTGAGGAACTGAGAACAAAACTGGCTCAAAGAGCCATGCAGAAGCTCAGTGTCTAATTTTGAAAGGCTTGTAGATTCATAGATTTTAAGGCCAGAAGGGACTGTTACAATCGTCTTATATGACCTCCTGGGTAACACAGGCTGTAAAACATCCCTAGCATCCCCATCAAACCCGTAAATTATCGTTCAGCTAGAATATAGTTTAGTCAACAAAAATAATTTTATTCAATTCACTTTGAGGCGTTTCTTTTCAAGTAAGGTACTCAACCATAGATATTTCAAGTTATTTCAGCTATGATGTTTTTCTTTTGATCACTTCTCTCCCCCCTCCCCAACCAAAGTATGTTTCTCTTCTACTGCCCTTCTGGCCAAAAAGTGGCTGAAATACATTTGCTCAGTATTTATATAAAAATTCACCTCTGACAGATTTTGAACCTGGGAAACGTTCAACTAAAAAGCATTTTCCAAAAAGCTGTAAGTAACTTGAATATTCACAGTTACATGACTGCCATAAATCTCCTGATATCAATCCCACTGTTGTGCAGAATGAGTCCTTTCATGCTGTACGCGGGGAAGTGAGCTGATGGAGACAGCACCTACCTCAGCCTATGGAGAAGAAAAAGAGCTATAACAGCTTCAAGTGATGTCAAAACATTCCTCAGCATTTCTCTGCTAGGCCAGTCACAACAAAGCCAAAAAACCCTTGCTATGCCAAAGCATTTGCATTTTTTCCTTATTAAAACAGTCTTCAGTTTCCCTAACAAAGAGCATCCCCAGTTGCATGGTTGTGCATAGATACCTTTTATCATCCTCCACACTCAGGCAGCAAGGAAACAGCTCAGCTGAGCAGCAGCAGACTGCAGAGACACAGCATGACTGAGACACAGGCTGCCTACCTTCGGAGACCACATGCAGTCCGAAGGCATGAAGGAAAACACTGTGTACATGCACAAATGATAGGAAGGTACACGTTCTGTACCAAGAAAAGTTCCACACCAGACATTTTCACACGGTAAATATGAAGTACACTCTGTCTCAGCACTGCAACTGTTTCGACAATTAACTGCAAGAGATAATGCCGCAGCCAAAAGGCTTGATTGTCTTTCACAAAACACACAAGAAAAAAGAGTTAGCTGCCAGAAGCTAGCTGAGCGGGTTTCTCAAGATGCTACCCTGAAGCCTGAAGGTGTAAGTACTACACTATGCGGTGACACAGATTAGCATTCGAGTAGACCTACTCTTAGTACCTCTGGAGACAACCTGGAAACTCATTCTTCTTTGCCTAAGGTACAAACTTGGACACAAGGTAAAGAACAACACCACAGTTCTACACTCACACACATTTTTAAAACCCTACATTTGAACAGCATTTAAGGATTTCTTTTTTTTTCTTAGGCATCAGGTCAACGGGTTTTTCATGATCAGTCTAACTTCCAGGAGAAGGAAAAAGTATGATTTCATAAAACCAGGCATCCAATTCCTCACATGGAAAGCCAAAGTTGCCTCGGAAACACGGCTGCTTCCACAGTCATCTAATTTTACCTCTTTCGTCCCATGGGACCAGGCTTTAGAGAGGCTTCATTTATTTACAGGCCCTTCCACTGGGCTTCAGTTATCAGCCAATAATGCTGTGGACACACACACTTCTAATGGCCTATGTTTTGAAACCAAGTCTAATCTGATGGCGCAGTGCCCAAACTCCTTTTCCAGCATAGCCATTAAAGGATGTAGGTTATTGCTGTTGTCACCATTGATATTTGTCATTGTAATGTAATTAGGGCCCTAAAATGATGCATTACAGCCCTTGGCACAGCTTCTATTAAAATCTTTTCTTCTGCTCACTGAACTGCGACCTGCTTTCTGATGAATAACAGACAGACAGCTTTAGGGTGAGGAACAGATTCATCAAAGTAGTATTTTCCAGCTCTGGAAATAAAATAAATAAATAAATGAGTAAGAGGGCAACCTAAAAAGAAAAACATGAAGGGGGGTGAGGGGGAAGGAAAGCAAACAGCACACTTGAATTTCATCTGACCACTTGAAATTCTGATTGCATCTAATGAATCTTTCTTAGGACAATGTATTCCCAGCCTGTGAATCACATGGTTAATCAGGGCTCTAATCTGCTATCCATCAGCCTATGCCAGCACTGTAAATTCCAATTACATTTATAGGTTATGTGGGTCACACATTCCCAAACAACTATATTCACAGATATCCCATGTAAACAGCCACGTTTTCTGAAATGCTGTTGTAACTGAATGTTATAATACTATTCAAAGCTTTATGAAAGCTCCTGATAAACAACTGCTAAATTATTGCCTGTGGATACAGCATGACGCTCTGAAATAGCATTAATGGCCCAATAAAAGGGTGACTGCTCATGCCAAAATATAAAAAAGATAGCTTTTGCTGCCACAGTTTGTCAAATCTGTTAACAAACACCGACACTTCTATTACTCCTTTCCCTGAACACAAAAGATGCTCGGTTTTGCATAAAAACACACCAGCATGGAACCAGAAAAGACGAAGGAAAGGCAGAAAGGAAAGGCTTGGGCTCGCATTGCCTTTTTGCTTATGAAATGTGAGCTTATATTGTTTGCACCCTTTGGGAGACACCTACAAGACACTATTTTAAAATTTTTAATCTCTTTTCATAGCCACTTATATGACATCATTTTTAAAAAGAGAAAGATTAAATATTTATTAACTATAATGTTAATATTTTTTCTTTTTTTCTGATTACAAAGAGATGATAATAAAATCACTGTGCCAGAATCTGATCCCAGTAAAGTTATGAAGACTCGCATCAGTTAACAGTCCCTCAGCATTGTTGCAGGGACTCAACACAAGAGCAAAAGCTTAAGTTCCTCATTCAGGCAACAAAATCCTTTTGACTCGATGGTTAAATGGAACTTTATTTCCTAAATACACCCAAAAGTTCACAAGTGCCTATAGAGCATTCTGAAAAACGTTCAGAGATAAGCCTGTAGTCAAGACTATACCTTAGGTCACATGCAGTGACCCAGTCTGTGAAGGGGGCTCAGAAAAGCTGGTCCTTGGAGTACAACCATGGCTCCAGAGCTAACAGCTGTAGGAAAAGAGGAGCATGTGATGGACCATTAGACTCCTAAATCTCTTTCAGGATGGCAACGTAGTGGTTTAATTCAATTTACCCTTGCCACACACAGCTAAAATAGGACATAAGCACTCGGTTAAATATGTTCAAGTGCCTTAATTAGCATTTTAGCATATGTCCAAATTCTTAGCACTGATGGAGATTAAAAAAGAAGCAAGAGTCACATAAACTTCAGATATTAAAGTATTCAGAAATGTTCTAACAGATAGGGAATTCAGAATATATTTGTTGCTTAAAAATATCTATTTGCACTCTCTTTTCCCTGGGAAAAAAACATAAATGATTCTGTGCAAAAAAAGAAAATTGGGATTTTATTTATAGCACATAAAGTTTGGGAAAATATTTCCACTATATTTCACAAAGTTCCATGGATATTACAATTATAAAAAATTGCTGGTAAAGAATTACCACTGGAGGCTCTAGGTTTGTCAGTGGAATGGAAACCAAATTACTATATATGTATTGTTGAAATAAACCAGAATAATAAAACATTATTGGGAAACCCATTTCAGCAGCCAGTAGGAAGAAGAATATATGCAATTACGCTTTCAGAAAAATAATCTGAAACAACTGTTATTTCAGGTTTAATTTGTTCTACACAATGCAGCCTTTGCCAAAAAGATCAATCTAGTTTATTAAGTGCTTACCAAGAACACATGCACACACCCTAAACAAGCATTTCACAAATTAGTGAGAACAAAAAAACATTATTACACTGTATGAAACATATCATGATTCTGAATAAAGCAAGCAAAAAAGCTAATCTTAGTATTTCACAGAAAATTAACTCTTCATTCATAAAGAAGAATGTGTTTTGTTTTAATCACAGACTTTTGTCTGGAAGTGCTTATTCCAGTTCTACAAAACTGGAGGAAATACTGCAAGTGTTGAATATCAAATTTCTCTTCAGCCCTAAAGGAATGGTGTTTGGAAACCAAGACAAAAAAAGCTTAGTCTCGTACTCAAAGCAAGTGGAGGGAAAATACCTTCTTACCTTCTGTGGTAAGAAGGATACTAAACAAAAAAGGTCTTCTTCACCAAGCCAATTGCTGATGTTTTGGAGATACAATCTGAGCAATGCACTTACAAGACACATGCAACCACCATCAACAGACTGCCAAGCAATCACAGGTACCATTCTCCACTTCACTTTCCCGCCAGCCTTTTTACAAACATCCCAGCTAAGCTCATAAAGTGCTATAACTTTCCCTTTGCAAGTTAATTTAGTGTTTTGTAAGTTAACTTAATTGCCTGTTTTGCAAAAAAAAAAAAAAATACTACAAACTTCAGCATAAGCAATAAACTGGAGTGGCAGACTTCCCAAAATCAATTTTCTAATGTACTTACCACTCTGTGGGCTGCTGAAGTGAATTGATAAGACACAGCTTTTATTTAATGTCTCAAGAATCACATGGAGCTGAACTGAGCAAGAAAGGATACATACTGAATCATTCATGATTAGGACAATAAAAAGCAAGTCAAGTACAGTGACATACAAACATGCATCAAGGCTGTCACCTGATGAAGTCGATGTTTTTTTGTTAATATCAACTTACATCAGCAAGTAGGGGAACAGAAATGTACAGCCTGGAGATTACCAAAGTTCTTCAGTTTCTCAGGCAGCCACAAAGCTGCATCCTGCCCTGCCCTGACACATGTACCTCCAGAGCATCCAGAAAAAAGGCTGCAAGTGGAACTTGAAATGACAAAGACCAGTTTCAATTTCCCTTCCTTAAAGGCAGCAGGAAACACTTGCTGAAAACTCAGACAGAAATGAGTAAAAGGACACTGCCACAGGAAATGCTGTTTCCGTCGGTAGAGCTTTGAAGTCCTCTTTAAGGTACTATGCTTTCACCTACAAGGAATCCTCAGCATTTCACAGAAATACTTTTTTTTGTGAAATATGTCCTCATTACATAGGGATGAGAAGTTTCCACCACTCTCTACCAATTGAAGGATGTGACTTCACAGCTTAAAAAAATTACAGAAAAAAAATCTTTTAAGCTTGTAGACCTATGGCACCACACTAAGGCAGCTTCAGCTCAAAGTACAGTATTTTGCATCTATCTCCTAGCTGCAATTAGGTCAGAATTTCCCATTTCTTTCCCATAGCTGCTGAAAGAATGCAGCACATGCCCAAACTCAATTTCTGCCTCACACACTCTGCCAAAGAGTCTGATCACAGTCCTGCACCTGCTGGAAACGGCACAAGCCTGTCCTTGCAGCTATTTCCATACACTGGTTTAGTGGCCATTTTAATTTAGTCTAGAGGAAGAAAGTCTTTCATTTATTTATCTTCATCATAAGTCTGTTTATACTTTGTTTCACAGGGGTGACAGGAAAACTTAGTCAGAAAGGAATACTGCAGATCAGTGGTTACAATGTTATATCATGAAAAATTAAGCACAACAAAAAAAGATTCAGAGACTAAAAACCTGCTCTCAGTAGGCCTATGTTTAACTTGAGGTGGTGGCATTCACTGCCCTGAAATATTAAGGGGACAAGATTTCATAGAAAAGGTGAAAATACCTAGCATTTTAATCTGAAAGAAACTTGCTTTTAAAATTTAGATATACTGTGCTTACAAAAGAGGGTTCTGATTCTTTTTCAAATGTTACCACAAAATATACACTAATACAATTTTGTAACTACAAAATAGAACTGTCAACGTCCACTTCTGACCCTTGCCAGAACTTCACTTTCATCTGCAAATACATATAAATTAAGACACAGAAATAACTACAGGTAATGGTTATCCCATATCCATTCCAAATTATGGCTTCACTGCCTACTCCGGAGCAGCATGTTTCAAATGTTAATCACTTAAAAGCAGGCATGCTACCCAAGCTGAGAACTGCGAAGATTGTGACAGATTTCCAGTTACACCTAAAAAGTTACACTTTTCAGTTTTGATACTTGCAGAAAGCACTGCAACCAGTGGCAACAGACAATGGTCTGCCAAGAAAGAAAATTAAGTTTCTCCAGCAAGCATTGTCGTGTTACAGGTTTTAATGAACTACATAAAACCAATCAATAAACTGATAAAAGCAGCAATCAGAAGTCACCCATAAAAACAAGAAATACAATGTGACTGCTGAACTCAAGTTTAGTTTCTTCCAAATTCACCTGGAAGCCAGGAGTCACTTCTCCTGCATCAGGAACAAGACTACTATTTCTTTTCCTCCTTTGGTTTCCTTTGTTTACCTGTCCCAGCCCTGCAGGTTATGAAAGGTGGAGCCCAGAGTTTGTTTGATTCATTGATAGACACACTTCATTGTGTTTGCTTCCAAAAAATAAAATACTAGGAATAAACACACTGATCTGTTTGGTGGATTTTTTAATTCCGTTTACAAGAATTCTCCGCGTGCTTGAAAACTTTGCTGTGTATCACCTTCAATCATTCTTCTCTTCCTACCCAGCAATTTCACAATACACCACAAACAGCAATCAATTAGCTCAAGAAATAAAAAGATAAAAGGTATTTATTTAAAGGTAACAACATTTTAACTCATTTTCCATTACCATGAAAATGAGCAATACTCAGCTGCAATTTCTGCAGATTAACACAATGGATTTTAGAATTTGAAACAATAGACAAAAATATTGCCCTTTTTAAACCAATACAGAACAGCACAATTTTAACAACATCCTTGAAAGAGATTAAAAAACAGTGCAGTGTGTTCTGTGGCAATGACATTATCAAGCTTCAATTTTGAGTCCTTACAAAGACAGAAATTCAAATAAAGCATGTTACTCTCTCACATTTAAAACAAGTGAAGTATGATACCCGCTAATTCTCTCTCAAGACAGAGAAATATTTCATACTCAATCAAATGCCAATTGCTGGAATAGAGTGATCAACTGAGAAGTGCAGTACATTTAAGACACCTTTCTCCCTTTCTGATCTAAAGAGATTTTTGTTTGTTAAATCAACACTTTACTAAAATCCTACGAGTGTATAAGTAGGATGCATTTTCTTTCACTCTAAATTTAAATGCGAGCTTCAGCTTCAGGTTTTGGCTCATGATTTCCTCGTGACTGAGACAGCAAAACCACAGACCTACAGACACAACAACTGAAAACTTCCAGTACCCTGTACCGAAGGGCAGCTTATCACTAGGCGCTTACACCATTCTATGTACAATGGATGACACAGCAGTGAGGATCCCAATTCCCTTTTCTGGAGCTTTCTGCCCTGAGAGTACAAGGAACAGTACCACAGTGCTGGGGAGCTGAGCAGAATATCCAACAAGTAAAGACTGGGCATTCCGCAGTTCACACATCTCTGTCACCACTCAGATGACACAGATTCATATTTGTACTTTTTAAGTAAAAGACTTCCACAGCAACCAGCTCAACAGGAGGGGATTCCTGATGCAACAGAATACTGCTTTCCAAAGAGGAAAAACAAAAAAAAAGATTGTAGTTCCAAATTGTATTGAGAAGAAAATATTGATACGAATTGCCATTATTTATAATTTCAATCATCGAAAATAACTATTCAGACTTCAGCATTTCTGCAATTAGGATTTCTTGCTATTTTTCCTCCTAAGTGAAGGCCAATGAAAAAGCAGGTTTATTTAAAGGTAATTTAAGCCTTTAACATGTGAATGCTTAACAAGTAGTAGTTTCACTAGAGAAATACACCTAAAATAATCAGGTAGTTTACAATTCTCTTTTTACTCTTCCTAAGAAGACATATTTGCAAAGCAAATGCTAAGACATTTATAAGACATGCATCCTAATATGTTCACAAAAATTCCCTTGTCCAAGACAGTTGGATACACAAAGTACATCTCGATGTTCAATTAATTTGAATGGCATTCCCCCAGCAAAACTCCTAGGAGAACACACAGAATCTGAGTCAAGCAACACCTAATGGCATTTATCTTTAAATTACACCAGCACTATTGATATCTTCAAATACTATTTATCTAAAAGGGATTTCAAGTAAAGTAACTTTTTGAAGAAAAGTAAAGTTTAAGGCAATGCCACAAAAAGCAGAACAGGAGGAATGGAGCAAGAAGAACTCTCTGGTTAGGAAATGTGGATTTCATGGAACATTTTCCAGTGCGTAACTACTGTGGGATCACACTTTGAGGAGAGCTACTATGAACTGCATTAATTTCAGACAACTGCTCAAGACACACCATATGTTAAATGTGTTTTTCATGATACTACACCTACCTACTCTAATAAGAGCATCTATAATATGGAAAACACATCAAATGTAAGCAAATATGGGGGTAAATAAGTCTCTAAACAGATTAACCATGTGATCAAAGAAGCTCTCCTTAAACATGTTCTTATCAAAAGAGGCATCAGTCAGAACAAGATTCCTTCACAAAGTTGTACCAGTTTCATATACATGATCCCCCTTCTATCAATTAGTCTGGGCCAGAAACATGGATTACACACTCACCAATTATGATGTACCAGGCACAGAAGAGGCTTCCCCTTAAACCAGCTAGTCTTGCTTGCCTCATCCTTCTATTAACAGCATTTCTGTGGGCATGTGGTAAACTAAGCAATGAATTCATCCACATTAAAGCAGAGCCCACTTCCAAATGAAACAATTATTTTTTTGAAACACAAATGCCATCCCAGTTTACCACACGCTCGACCCAAATGCAGGATCACTCCTTTACCACTGACGTCTTCTGCCCACTTGAAGTGCACAGAAAACTTCAGTCCAAGACACACAAAACTCAAAGATGAGACTTTTTCTGAACACTCCTTTGAATCAGATAACAAAAGCACAGTTAAAGGAGTAGACCACACAGCACCATTTCTGTCAAGCTGCTCATCTTATTAGAGATACCAGCAGATCTCTGGGCAAGATAAGACACCCTGTTTCACTTCCTCCACTTCACTGCAACCAAGTCATTTTAGTATCAATCATATCCTAAACTTTTCACCTCTCAGGTTAGTATCATGATTAGTTTAGCTTGAAGTTTCAAGTAGCCTTTAAAACAACCTGTTAGATATCTGATAAATCAAATCTCCAATAGCCAACTTCACAGTAAATTCAAAGCAATAAATAAATATAATCTAGTGCAAATTAGTGGCAGACATGCCAAGTCAGTAGTGGTCAAATAAAGAAATTAAATGCTGTGGTCAAAACTGAAGAAAAATCCACACGCACAAAACAACGTATGTTTTTTCAGTTACAGCAGACAGGATGAGAAACAGCAAAACCACATTTCCATGCCCAGTTTGTTGTGGATTTAATGGATTTCTGGCTTTTTGCCATGGAATAATTCTATGGTTTACCAAAATGCAGTCTCTGGGCTTGTTAATTTCATATTTAGCTTGCTAGGTCTGTAATCTTGCCACTCTTTTAATCAAAAAGGTTTCAGGCAAGCATTTACATGAAAAATACTCATTCAAATCCTAAGATTTTTATCCACAAAAATACACAGAGGTTGGATATATTCTGGTTTATGAAAATCTGTTTTGCACCAACTATGATAATTATTCCTTACTGTAATAGCAGCTTCCCATGACAATTAGAGACTGAGTTGTGCTATTCTGTCTGCATTAGATATTTGCCAGAAATACAAGAAAGGAAACCTTAACATTACTGAACTACCTACCGACTGTTTGCAAACCTGCTTGTGTAAAATCATTATCTCTTTTTCATAAAAGAAGCAGAAAATGCTGGGAGGAGTAGGATGGAAAATAGATTTGATGACAAGCAGATAGCTCAGACTGTGCTTCTTTTGTGTGAGCTTCAGTGAAGACGAGACAGTAAGTTGGAAAATATTATATTTCAATATAAGTTTAAAATTACTGATTTATTTATTGAAATAAGTCCATCTTCACTACTATAACAAACCAAGTGTGGATGAAAGCAAAGGAAAGAGAATTGAGAAAATATTTATTTTTTTATGTCACCAACAAGGGATACAATTACTTTTACCATCACAAGTATAACTTCTGCTTCTGAATATAAAACCTGAAACTAACTACAGAATAGCCCAAGGAGCTGAATAAATAATCAGCACAGTAAAGCCTTGTCACCTCCTCAGTTACTAGGACCTAAACAAGTCTGTTCAACAGAAGTTAAAGCACACCTGTGTGTACTTTAGTCATAATCTTAAATACCATCCACAAGCACCAAACACCACTTTATCCTAACTCTGTACCCGTAAACAAAGTCTTCAAAATAGACGCCATTTTTCTGCAGTCTAAAGTAATACAGAATTACTCTCAATACCCACCACAGAACCTGTGTAGGGCTCATGTGATGTGGTTGTAAATCAGACTTTCTCCAACTCTACTGACTAACCCACACTGTACACTGAGAGGTATTATAGTGGTGTTAAATTCATAGCTGTTCTGCGTGCAAAGCTGACTCCGTTCTGAGGGAGGGAACCACAACAGGTAGAAGTAAATTGAAGATCAAATGAAGAACATGACCTGCTTTACCATCTAAATTCCACTGCTTCACCAAAGTTGAAAAGCAGAGCAGTGTTTCAGAGGAGAGAACAAGATATCAAACATCTCTTTTATATTGTGTTGAAGAGAATCCTTATACTCTCTTCTTCTACTTCTTTTCAAAAGTCCAAATTTATGCTCAAATTACATTTACAGCTTCTCTCGTGCTCGGTATTCACACTGAGGAGTGATGAGTCAGTCAAAGCTGCGATCCTCACTACTGAATATGAAGCAGGTTTGCCTAATCTTTTGACATCTCACATTGTCATTACCTTCCCTCCTTCAACCTCTGCAACAAATAAATCAAGAAAGAGCCTTGAGGAATTCACTGTCTAGTGGGCAGGTAAAAATACAATCATGGCTAAAAAGAGACTGGGAAACTAGCTGTTTGAGAGCTACACCAAAAGCCTGCCTCAGACTTATTCTGCATAGCTCCACATAGAACCACGCAGTACAGAAAAGTGTACCAAATCCTGTATTTTCCCTAACTTTACAATATGATTGCTTGTACCAGAGAACCAAGATCCAATGGTGCTGCAACCACGGCATGTATAGCTACACATGCATTGTAAAGGTTTGGGCCCACAGGGGGCATGAACACTGGTTTTCCCAAAAAATCCCACCCTAGTAAAAAAGTAATGGAGGAGAGAGGCTGAGAAGACAGGCAAATTTCCTCAATACAAATCAAAGCGTTGACTGCATTACCACTGAAAGGTAAATTACTGGAACCTGTTAATTGCGGCTGGGACAGAAGATAGCAGAATTCACATGGGAAACAAAAGGAGGACAAAACTGTCTTGGGAAAGAGCACTCTGCCCCAAGCATACCGCCCTATTACATAAACACAGCCACTTCTAAGTGACTCCCATGTAATAGCATCTCACCTCCAGTTTCTCAACACACTGCTCTCCAAACAATCCCCTGTGGTAAGGGCTGTGCTTCAGGAAACAATATTACTTCTACTTCCCAGACAGAGATCTGAAGCAGTGAAGTCACAGGTGAAGTCTCCAGAAGATATGTAATGCAATTTTTAAAGATGTCTTAGCAGACTAAACATGCAATTCAGCAGGAAGTTAGGAAGAGGCAAATATTCAAGAGGATCTTCTGGAATACCTAAGCACATGGGGGCTTCTACCCTTACTTACAGCTATGTAAATGTAGCTTTTCATCCTAAAAAAAACCATAGCACAATACCAGAAAAATCCCAAACTACAGTCTTCAGCCCCTCATCTCCTCACTGTGTGGGGAGGAATGACAGTGATGAATTCACCGAAAGGGCACACAAGTTTCCATCTTCAGTAGTGAAGATATCCACTAACCCTGCTGAGTTTCTGTTTTAACAATATATTGACAAATTTTCATCATATAACTCATAACTCAGCCCCGCAAAAACCTTGCACCTGAACTCCCACAACTCAGTGCTTCTCTAACCATGTTTCCTAGAGAATCTCTGCCAGCATCATTCACACACAAAATACAGCAGCAACACCTTAAAAAAAAAATAATAAAAAAGTGGATATCAGCTTAGTGGTTAAAGAGTTCAGTCAGACCAATATATACATTAATTCCATTCTTTCTTCTCCTTTCCTGTCTAAGAGGTTTCTGTGGAAAGTGGAAATACTCCCAACTCTTTCCCCAGAGAAGGAAAGCCTCTTTTCCAGTCCCTGCTTAGAATCAATGTACATGAAAAAACACCATGTAAGTAGGTTTCGGGCAAGGATTGTAACCCAGTACAACTCTTCCAGTTGACCAGAGTCTTTCCGGGGGGACACCACAACATGCATGTCTCCTCCTTCAGCTTTACTGAACCATTAAGGATCTCACACAAACCAGAGTGTCTACTGCTCAGTCATCTTTCTGGGAGAGAAGAAACATGAGTCTTGCTAGTAGATAAAAAAAAACCTGCTGAACTAAGATGAATCAGGAGTCCTGCCTTTTTCAGCTTTTTTGCTTAAGAAAAATCCATACTATGCTTATGAGGTGCCACTCCTTGAAAAGTGATTCTGAAACTACTAAGCCAAGGCAATGTGTCCTGACAACACTAACTCTGGTGACTTCAAGCAACGAGAGATCTCAGACACTCCTGCAACTTCAACATTCCCCTATGAGATACCCTCCATATGTGCTAGATTTCTTTGGTATCGTGCTGAGTCACTTAACTTGCATCACACACAACAAGCACTTGTCTGCCCTCGTTCAGCTGGCCCAGAGGTGCAGAAGTGCCCACAAGCATTGCTCCCATCTCGCTGCAGAGAGCAGTCAAAGCAGCTTATCCAAAGTCTCACGGGAATCCCTTGACAGCATCATCCAGAAACTTGCACTAGATTTCCTCCAAGCTCCAGATCCTGGCAGCTGCATCTCATCCACCTGAGAGCTTTCTGCCTTGCTTTACACTAATACACAGAGGCATTCCTGTGTCTACACATTTTCAGGCCCTCCAGGTCTGTCAGAGGCTTAAAAAACACCCCCTCTTGACCCTTAATGCAGTGCATACTTACAGCTGCATTTTCCTTTCAAAATGTGCATACTAAGATTATCCCAGGATTCTTTCACCTACACAAAGACATGTTAAAATTCAAGGCTTCAGATGAAATACACACCTGAGTTCCAAGCACTAAAAGAGAGCTAACAGCAACTAAACAAAGGACAAAAGATAATTCCCTACATTCACAAGGCCTCTATGTCCATTTGACTGTTTGAAAAAAAAATGTTGCATATGCAAAGAAGTTAGACATTTGTATCTGCAAAGAAAAGTCTATGTCTTTCCATAGAAGAGGGCTCTTTAGGTGTATAATAGCAAGGCTGCTAATGTTAGTTTTAAAAGCGTCTTGTATACATGCTTGAAAACTCATCCTCAAACTGAAACCTATAACCTCAGAAACAGAAAAGCAACCACGTGTATGCTCTTGGGGGCCCTCTTCTTGTACTATCTTATGGTGGTGTTGCTTTTTACATCTCTATATACATGATCAAACCTAAGAACAAGAACAATTTTCATCCTTGGTAGATTGTGGGTTTAGAAAACATGTCAGAAAGATACCATGCCTCAGAAATTTCTAGAATGTCACAGGCACACAATTGTAAGACTTTTTCTTATGCTGCCAACGACTGAAACAATGCATTTTTTGGTGTCACTAGTCTGTAGAGATACAAAGTGTAGGGAACTTTGTGGGGGGAAGAAAACTAAATGCCTTCTAGATACAAATGGAAAAAATTCTTCTTACGTTCTTTACATTCAAGACACATTATTAGCTTTGTTTTCCTTAACAGCCACCTCTAGAAAAAACCAAAAGCAGGGAGATACAAAGGAAGCAGGCTATCACTCTTGAATTAATTAAACCAAGAACTTATACACAATTTACTTTTCAAGAATAAATAAAAATTAAGTCTGATATGAAAAGTCTTTTGACATTTGGATGAGTTGCCAGGGATATTTCTTTAACACAGAAAATAGCCAGGAAAGCCTCATCAATGCTTGATTTTGCTGCTGTTGTAGATACTGTTTTGGACAAAACAGAAAGAAAAAATGCATTTTGCCACCAGAAATTAGGAAATACTGATAACAATTGCAAATAAGCAACATGTTCAGACTCAATAGCCTTCTGCAATTAGGTCATAAAGTCTATTAGTCAAATTGAGTATAAAAGAATACACAATCTATCCTTTGTTAACACCTTGAGACAAGCATACAGGGAGTGTTTTATACCCAAAGTCTTTCAAACTTTGTGTTATTCAAGACTGAGGATGTATGTTTTGAGAAGAGGCACCTATTTCGTATCCAGTCACATGTTCTACAAAATTACAGATCAACAACATCAGTGGTGTTGTAGCTGACTCTCAGTCGGAGAAACCCCAATTCGTAATTTCTCATATGTCATAAATTAAAAATGGTCTCTTCCCTGGATCTGAGGCAAGCAAGCCCCTGGATAAGCATCTGCAGGCAAGTAGAGCAGGAAACAGAACAAACAGTCAGTATTTCTCTGCAGATCCATGGTGCTTCGTGAAGGATGCATACTGAACTCTTGCCCCCTGCAGCAACCATAAAAATCCAGTGGAGACTCACAACCCTCTTAACCAAAACCTCAATTCAGTTTGGCTCAGCTGCTGGACTCAGATGCCCACACGGAGTCCACTGCCACTGGCTTCTTGGCTGTCAAGTAGCAAGATGGTGGCTTGTCCACTTCAAACCCAGTACAGGATCTCCCAAGGCAGACAGGTGAAAACACGTGTCAGACACAAGTGTGCTCTCTACCCCAAGCCTTAGCTATGCTGTAATAGTTAATAGGAAAGTAATTGGAAAACAGCACTGTGTTCTCAAAAAGAAGTTGAGAATCATTTCAGGTATGAGGCATGGCTGAAAACTTCTTATCCCCTGTGAAAGTGTTGAAATGGAGAAAAGTGGCTGTCGAAGACAAAAACTTTGCTCAAAGACTGCTCTGTTTTCCCACTGGTTTTATGAAGCAACATTTGAATTGCATGATAAACAGGAGAAATTTGTTTACTGGTGCCTATAAGTTACTGAGAAAGAGAGATTAATCAGATATCCAAGTATTTTAATCTGGAAACCCCACTGTCTATCTCAATATGAGGAATGCACAAAAACGAAGACCCATCTCTCCAGCCAAGAAGCAAAGAGACTCAAGAAAGAAAAAGTGTCATCAAAATGCTTTCTCTTCCTTAGCCCCCAGCTAAAAGCTCGTGCAAGTTGGCCTTATGAATAATTTTAAATAATACAAGTTAACATGGTAAACGACAGCTTCAATCATGGAGTAACTGCCAATAATATCCTGTAAGCCTGACTTAGCCAACTCTGAGGTCTGTACACCATCACACAAGCTTTCTCCCAGCTTCTACAAGCATCTCACCACTGTGCCAGCTCAGTGGGCTTCAGGTTACCGGCTCCTCCCTCATTCCCAGCTGAACCTGTTGCTGTAACCCCGTGGGAAATCAACTGCCTTGAGGACTCAACAGACCCAGGCTAGACCTTTTGCTGTTGTTCTTGGTTTTAAAATGGACGCGTTTCAAAAGTACTTGCTGTCACTCCCTACAAGCATCACAATATTTTATTAAGTATTTGCAGAAAAGCATGTATTGGCCTTGCTCCGATTTGTTGATTTAGGGTTCAAAGTCAGAAAAGACAAGGGCATAAGACCTCGTTTGCTCTCAGAAGCACTCTTCTGCTTTACAGTATCTGCACCACGGGCTACACCTGTAATTGAAACGCAGGTGATGTCTCAGCAGCAGCTTCATCATGCCCTCTCTGTGGTGCTACTCCATCACTGAGTACTCAGTCCTAGGGCAATCACTTCTTCCTGCAGTAAGCTATAACAGGGTCAGAGGGGGTTTTTCTCATTTGCAAAGTCTCCAAACAGCCAAGCCACATCCATAACCGTGAGAGTAACATAAAAGGGGGTTAATATACTTTAGATGGTGAAAGGAGCAGCATTTTTAAAAATTAAATGCTCTCAGTAATCATACAGAATGTGCACACAGTACGTAATACATGCCAAACAAAAATCTGGTGGCAGGGCCTAGTGTTACGCAGATGTTTTATAATATGAAGGGGACAAATCTTTACTTCTCAATTGTGAGATGTTCTGCCAAGGTTTTTTAAGCAAACACAAGAAAAAAGAAAACCACATGTTCTCCACTGCCAATGTTTCATATCCTAAACATAACAGTGAAAGGTTTTTCTCCTTTGAAGAATTTGAATCTCATGCAGCAAATATCAAAAACCTCTGGCTGTGTAAGATTCTGCAGAGAAATTATTTAAATAGACCAAAAGAGCGGCCAACTTAGATGATTGCCTCTCAAAACTATGTTCTCTGTTTCCTTCTACCACATGAAGAACTGTCACCACCATATCTCTGCTACCTTATGACACAAAAACTTAACAAGCCAGAACAACTCTGTATATATTTTCAGCTTGGTATTAGTTTTCCTTAGAAGAGTACACCTCACACATCTTCTGAGAGTAGGAAATTATGACAAAAAATTGTCAGCTGAATCTCATACTCAGCTCCATTGGCTTTATCCTGAATCTTGTTATGTTTTACCCCTTAGTTGCAAAAAAAAAAAAAAAAACAAAAAAAAACAACCACAAAAACAATTATCGAAGAACACCAGAGAAAAATCTAAGAAGTATGAGAAAAGAACAGTTTGGCAGCTTAAAATTAGAATGCAATTTAGAAGAACTCTAAACTTACTATGTTTATCTCATGATAAATTTTCAGCCAATCTCATGATATTCCAGTGACTGGCATGATTTAACATCTGCAGTTGGCAATACTGCATACCATACTACTACATAACCATAAAGAGACCAATTCAAGTTTACTATGGGGACTATAACTTTGACTTGCCTGACATTTCCACACTTAAGTGTCTTAGCCATAATGTCACAGTGTTCAATACCAGAGCATTATGTACCTGTCCTGGGCTAAGAAAGATAATTTTTATGTCCATATCCTACCCATACAGGCAAGAAATCACTATTTAGAGTTCTATTTATTATTTGTGACATATCTCAGCTATATTTAAAAACAATTATTTTAAAAAAAAATATGGACACCTCCTTTTGACACTTTGCCAAAACCATTTCTGCTATGCTGATCTACAGAGTTTGTGCCACCACTATGACAAACAGTATCACAGGAAAACTTCAGAGAAGAAGTACTTTAAGTGCAATCACAGAATAGATTTGGTTAGAAGAGACCATAAAGTTCATCTAGTTCCTCTCCCCCTGCTATAGGCAGAGACATCTTCCACTAGGTACCACTGGAACTGTAAAACTAGTACTTTGAACCAAGACAAAACCTGTAAGAATACAGATAAACAGGAAGACAAATAGATATTCTTAAAATCAATCCATATTTTTCCATTTTAAAATAAAGATTAATTTTTATTTTGAACATTCAATTTCTGACAAAGAACAGCATTTCTTGAATATAGATAGGTTCAGCTTCCAAATACACTTTTGCTGCCTGTTAATTAATGCAAGCATCAGTTTATATAGCCCATGCTTCACATTATCATCTTTGTTCTGCCCCCGCTGTACTCTGCAGCTAAACAGAGTAACAAGATGTACACAATCTGCAGACCACAAAGGTAACTTTTTTAACAATTATAATTGCACTGTTCACAAACTGACCCACATTTTTGCTAAGCCAAATTCTCTATTATATCCATAAACAGAACACTATGACTATCCATAAAAGAAAGAAAGAAAAAATATAAGACCAAATTGAAAACTGAATTCTCCATATCTGACAGCCTCAATGTAAAAACGTGTTCATCAGTTTTAATGCACCAAGTCTATGGTATTCAATGTGATTGACCAGTGTAAGCACCCCTTTCACATTTTGTAACATAAATCAAAATCAGAATCTTAAGGAGCTTACAGTAGCAATTATTTTACACGCCTGAATCCCTATGTTTGAAGTTATTTCCTTAACTGAGACAAGCAGCCAAACACTTTTAAACCAGCTTTACAATCAGCTCTGCAGTCTTAATTCCACTTTCCTAATGTCTATTTTGCGCACTGAAAGAGCTCCTCTAGGAAAACTGGTAATGAGATCAGCGAGTGTATAACTAAAACCTGCACCACAATGCACATACACAATAGGGCAGGATCAAGTTTACACAAATGCTGTAAAGCCCGGGCATCCCAGCAAAGCAATACTTCACTTTGAAACCTATCTGCTAATTAATGTTTTTTTTCCAGTGCTGAATGACCTCAGCACTTCTTTTTTGCCCCTAGAAGGACAGCAAATCTCAGCGCACAAAATGGTGCAAAAGCTATATACAAAATGGTGACACAGCTTGTCTCTTTTGGTGGATACTAAGTCCTGATTATTCAGAAGAAGCCTTATGCCTGTGTCGTATTTCCAGCCACACTGGACAGCCCAAAGAGCCAGAAGGGGTGCCAGGCAGGAGGGGAGCTTCTCACTAGAAAGGTATGCTTCACCTTTCTCCCTCACTCTGCCTTCCCTCTCCTCTTCCACTGCCTCAAAGGGACTGGGGCTCTTACTGAAACACTGTCCTTTATTGCAAGCTCCTCTCTTTTCAATTTAAAACATTAAATAAAAAAAAAAAGCAAGATTTTTTTATAAGGGAAACTGTAAGGTGACCATAACTACAGGGTCACCAGTGGCCTCCTCTGTAATTGCAAGTCAGCCCCTAATCTAATACAGTCAGTGAGGCACCATCATAGCAATTAGCACCTTTCAAAGACAGAAAAATGCTTTTATGTTTAAGCACTGTAGAGTACAGCCTTTTGCCAGTCAAAACAGAGCATATGTCTTAATTTAAACATTTGCTCAGCATGTTTTGTGCTACTTCCTGTGTCTTAAGCATCTGTCTGAATTTGCCTAAACAAGTGGGAGAAAACGCCACTTTCTTTTGCTGATGAACAGCAAAACCTGCATGATATGGAAGTTCTTGTCATCATGCGTGCTATTCTGCAGTTGCAAGGGGAAAGGTTATTTCAACAGTAACTCATGGAGTTGCTGCAACAACAAACTTCCCAGTAATTACCAGGACCTCTCCACAGAACAGCTGCCTAACTGTGAGGAGAAGAAAGCACAGAACCTTGTTACAGAACTTAGAAGTTATTACCACGTAAAAGGTTTCTGGTTTAACTCCAGAATAATAGATTTTCTAACTTTTCATAAGCTTCTAAGCTTTTCTGCTGGCTTCAGAGGCTAAATAACCTAAAACTGGGACAAACAAGCCTCAGTTGTCAAACTGATTTGACAGCCTATTTTTTACATTTTGTGACTTTAATCGAAACAACACTTGTTTTTCTCTTCCTCCTTAACAGTACTGTGTGAGCTGCAGTCTTCAGAATTTCACTTCTAATCTCCCTCATTTTGAAGTTTTTCCGTTCATTTCTGACTACCCACTGCCTCTATCTCTATTAAATCTTTCCTACTGTTTACAACAGAGAACAAATTCAGCCAGTATAATTTTAGTTGGCTTTCCAGCTATTTTTCAAATGCAAGACAATATACACTCAGCTACTGAATGTGTCAAAAAAAAAAGTCCACACATGCATGCGCATGCATTCATGCCAAGCCCAGGATATCGCCAAAAAATAAAAAGGAAAAAGAAGAGTTTATTTTTCTGTTGCACAGGTAGAGCATATAAAAAACATTTCTCTGTGATGTATGTGCTTTATCACCATGAAGATGAAAAACAGTCAAAACTCTGCCCTAAATTAAACAAATTGATTCCCAACTTTAGCCCCCTAGGAAAATAATTTACTAAGTCTTCAGAAGCAAGCAGAGTAAAGGCTGGGATGTCACAGAGCCCATATATTAACTCAGTCAGCAATAAATCTCCCCTTACTCTCCATACTACTTTCTTAAATAGCTCACTATAAAGCCCAACCTAATTAAAAACAGCTTTCTCGGCAACAGTGGCCTTGATTTCACTTATTTACACATTAACTGCAGCCTCCGTTTGGCCAATCCAGTCTATTCCCTGCACCACGCAGGGCCTTTTATCTGCCCTGGACAGCATTTTCTCCAGCAGATGAAGTAGATGCCGATTGATTTGCTGTCGAGCATGGTAAATTAATAGCAACAAATTGCTGAGGGCCCCATCTCGCTGCTCCACCATGCTTCGGCAGTTTTGCTTTATTTGCTCCATGATGGGCAGCAGTCAGGCCTCTTCAAGTCAATTTCTTCTTAACAACCTGCAATACTTTTCAATGGTGAAAATAGAGCTATTCCTTGTAAGACAGAAATCAATATCCTATTGCCCTTAGAAAATGCTAAACAAGCAGTATTGGCAATCCACTTGGTACTAGAGGGTATCAGATATAATGCAAATCCATACTGCTTCCCTCCTCGTAGTTATTACAGCTTGCTAAAAGGTTCCTAATGCCATTTATCATCATTTACCATCGACTACTGCAGCTATGATTATGATATCCTATCAGCTAGCAGAACCCTTTCATTTCTATCCAATTAATATTTTAGCAGCACTCAAATGGTTGCTGCCCAAATCTTGTAATAAAATTTACATGGATTGGACTTATTTTTTTTCCTGTGATCTTAAAAAGCCATTTCATTTATTTTTTAATACCCAACTTCTTAAAAGACCTAAATTTTCTTTCCAAAAACGCTGAAATTCAACATTCTAGCACAATAATTAGTTCAAAGATGACGGTCTAGGTAAAAAGTGCAAAAAAGAATTTATGTATTGACACCTTCAAAGAAACAAAAAGTAAAAAATGAATGCCGTATCTTATTTACACTTTCCATCAGTCCCATTCACAAATATCTCTTCTCTATAGCCAAATGCTGACACTTATTTTAAGCAATAATTACAATTCTCAATTAAACATTCAGCAAGCGTGTTTGATTACAGCAATTTAAATAAACTGTTTACCATAACATTAAAACAGTCTAATTTCAGAAATTAAACCAAATGACCATCTCCAAGTACCAACACTATGTTAGAAACACAGACCAGTGAATCAACTATTCATTCATAAATTATCAACTGAGTCTCTTAAAAATGTTTTAAAAAGCAACTTAGTAAGAAATGAGCATCTTTAGACCACACTCAAGTGTTATGTGAATTTTAAATTTTAAAATTGTAGGGATATATCTGCTTGTACTGCAACCCAAAATTCCTAATTCAATATATCTTTTTCCTAGAATGTGTCAATTTTGAAGCTGTATTGATCCTAATACAGAATATCAAAACTCAGCTTAGTATATTAGGCTATAACATCACATGTGACAACATACCCTACACTTGTCTTTAAAAAAAATACAAATTACTAATTCTACCAGTCTAATGCTATTTACTCAGTTACCAAAATTTAAATTAATTATGTTCTCAAACATAATTGTTAAAAATTGGCAACATTATGCAGGCTTAATTAAGATTAAATCCAATTTACTAAATGTACTTTAATTGGTACTAATTACATTAGCTTTCCTTTCAGAATGACAAATTCCCTATAGGTTTCACTTTAATAGTCTTCTATCAAAATCAACACAGGATGACTGATGATGAGCATCACACAAGGGGTGGGAAAAGAGATGCTCTTCCCCCCTCTCTGCCCCCAGCCACACAGGCACACTCACTACCACTGCTTTCTGCACGTTTATCCTTTTATCAATTTGCTAAGTCACGGAGTCATGACTCTATCACACATCATTTTCTGTTCCAGTGAAAAATTTCTCTAAAAATAAATACTCTGTGGCTGGAAGCAGCCAAGAAGAACAGAAGCTTTAACAGAAAAATACACAAAGGTTTCAAATATCAGGGCCACCAATTACTAGGGTACTTCCAAGGACTCCAGGGAGTCCTGCTCTTGAACCCTTTGAGACACAAATCTAATAAGTGAATAAGCCTAACCTGATCTTGAGAACTAGGCCCAATTACGCCGAAGGGCAACTTCACTGCATTATTGCCTGCTTTCCATTACAAGGGCATCCATTGAGTACATCTGGAAAAGAACCTGAGAGGAACCAAGGCTGTCTGCCCAGAAAAACAAATAAAGACAGATATGCCTCTGTGCTAAAGTGAAAAAAAGAAAGAAAATATAATAAGTAGGTGGTTTGCAGGCCTGTCTGTATTTCATAATGTGATAAACTGCCCTCAGGATTTTTTATATGATTGAATTTAGAAAGCTGGGGGGGGCAGGGGAAAAGGAAAATAAAAAAGGGTGAATCGCTCAATTTCAGCCAAGTGAAATTCAAAGATGGGAAAGGAGGAAAAGGGAATTTAAGGTGGTAGACTGAAATAGCTTTGCACACATCAAATGAAGCAATCAATGCCATCTATACAAATAACAAACTGGGCCCTAATACTGTGATCATAATGGAAAATGGAAATATTTTGCATTTGCTAAGGCAAGAGGAGAAAGGAAAAATACAACACTGTGTCAATAGAAAGGGAAGATATGAAAGACAGGAAATTGATATCAGATTTAAGAATGAGAGTGAACAAGTTTCTTAGCCACAACTAATTTGATTCACCATCTGACAAAATATTGAAGTGATCTGCATGAGAGTACAATACTTAAAACTTGAATAGACTGAATGGTGATGGGAAAAGGTGTTCAATTAAAACCTAGTCCTTTGTAATCCCCACACTTAGTTGTCACTAAGTATTTAATTTCTGCAGAGTATCACTGACGACTCCATCACCATAAACGTACAAAATTTCTGAAGTAAAGCGTTTAGAATTTAAAAGTTTAAAAGCTTTTGCTGTGGGGTTTTTTTCCCCTTGATTAATACAATTTCATTGCATTTGCAAGCTGATTTTGTTACAAAGGATTTTGAGCAGTCAGTGTAAGTCGAAAGCACTGCTGTAAAAACGGGGTATCTAGAAATATAAACAAATTTGATGCAATGCTTGCTTTCAAATGCCTGTAAGAATTTTCTACGTAGGTGGCCTGTAAAGACTCTCATCTTTGTGAATTGTTTCCATATCTAATGCTTTACTGATTGAGGGTTTGTTTGGTTTTATTTTGGTTTTTGTTTTACTCTAATGGGACCTGAAACAATCTGAGTATTCATGTGAGAACAGACCCAACACCTCTTAGAGTCAGTGACCAATCTTTCCACCAGCACGCACAGCAAGGATCAGGTCCAGAGAATCAGCATGTGCATACAATCTGATCTGCTGCAATCACTGCCTTTTCCTGTCAGGCATTTGTTAAATGCATTTGTTGAGTCTCACAGTACCTCTGAGAAAGACCCACAGGAGAATTCAAAAGATCTACATATGTCTGTAAAATAATTTTGTATGTACAAGGCTCCATAACTTTGGAGCTGTAGATGAAAAATGCTTTGAAGCGGGAAATGCCAGTGTCTTCATATGTATGCCATCCAGTTAAAATGGCCCTAATCAGTTCTGTGGCATTGAGATGCTAATGGAATACAAAATATAATAAATAATAACATGAAAAAACTTTTGACTTCTATGTCTGCTGTCAACAAGATAAAGAAATCCTATTGCCAAACCCAGTTCCAAATCCCTAACTTTGAACAGAAGTGCATACAAACCAATTTTCAGGTGATCTTTATTCTCCCATCCAATCATTTATTTATTTCTGCAGTTTACGCTCCCCAGCAACGCTGGCGAATTGCTCAACCATTTGCTAAAATGAGTTGTCAGTATTAAACTCCACTACATAAAAAGTTCCCTCACTGGAAAAGAGGTCAGATGCTTAATTCATTCTCCTCTAGAGAAAGTTAAAATACACATATTATCAAATAAGAAACGCTAATTTACACTAGCATGCTCAAGCTGACTTATCTCTTGCTAATCTTGGCCAAAGTGCTAGAGTTCAAGGCACAGAACTGATAGCAGGCTTCCAGTATCTAGAGGCAGCCTACAAGAGAGCTGTAAAGGGCCTTTGACAAGAGCATGCAGTGATAGGACAAAGGAAAATGGCCTTAAACTGGCAGGTTTAGTTTAGATATTATGATAAATTCTTTACTGGGAGGTTGTGGATGCCCCATCCCTGGCAGTGTTCAAGGCCAGGCTGGACAGGGCTTTGAGTAACCTTATCTAGTGGAAGGCGTCCCTGCCCATAGCAGGGTGGGGTGAAACCAGACAATATTTAAGGTCCCCTCCAACCCAAACCATTTTATGATTCTATGCTTATGTGCTTACAGAAAGCTCATTTACTCCTTTGCGTTTGAGATGTTAACACATCAGTTCTGGACAGAAGCCCAAGTAAGCTTGAGGGAAACATCAACATGGCTGTACATCAACTGCATTTGTAGCTCCAGCTTAAATCAGCCCAGGTTAACCAAAAAACCCATTTTTTTCCCACACAAGCTTCTTTCCCTAATTTACACATTCATGACACAGCAATCATCCCAAAAAGTAAACCCCCAAGGTCTGAGACCAGACAGAAAGGAAGATACAACCCACAAACCCACCCATACTCACAGACATCCTCCCTGTGAAGTACAGGAGTGCCTGCATGCGCAAAAATTGCATGTGGAAAATCAAGCAAATAATGCACAACTGGCAGACAAGACTGTAACCTACAAAGAAGCTGCATACCAAACATGAGACAGAAGATTCAGGGCCAGGTGAAGAAAAAGAATTTCTGATGCACTCAAGCATGCAATTAAGTCAAGTCACACAGAATACACATCTGTTTTAAGATTGATGGAAGAAATTATACAGACCATTCTTACAACAAAATAAATTATCTACCTACCTGCTTATGCATCTCTATATTCAGCCCATAGGACATCTCGTAATACTAGGAAAAAAGAAAATTACCCTATCAGACCTTGCAATTGTGAAAACTGTTTTGAAATTCACTTTGACTGAAACATCATCTGTAAAAAGACATACAGAGCTACACACATTTATTTGCCTTGAAGAGTTCCTGGAATTGCAAAGAGCACATTTCAGAATAAACTTTTTTTTTTTTTGCTTTATCTACATTGTTTCATGTAACATTTACAAACTACAGCTGTAAAACAAGGCAAAAACAGACAACAAAAATAATGAAAAATAATCACAAGCAGAGTCAAGGATTAGAAGCAGAAAATTATCAAGATTCTATTCACTAGCACACATAAAATATGCCAAAAAAACACCCAGAGTGCTTCAAGCATATAAACATATAAATCAGCGATGTCTAACGGACCGATTATTCAATATTTTAAATTTTAAAAAAAGAATACAAAAAAAAAACAACCTGGAATTAAATTGCAGGGATTAAAAATAAAAGGAAAGCGCATGGAAATTCAGGGCCAGAGCAGATACACCAATCTAAGTACATCCTGCTGTGCCCGAGTACTGCAGGGGACTCTGCTCAGTGTGTAATTTTAATACCAAACAATCTCCAAGACTTAGGCATATCAGGCATTAAAATGACAACTGCGAGCCTTACCATTTGCTTGCGCTCTCACTTAAGATTTTTTCAAGGTTATTTACTCTTTTTGTGTATTCAAGAGTATTACTTCTTGTCATGTGCATATGGAAAAGGGCTAATCCTTCAGAGATATACAAGAGAAGAGATAGCAAGAGCTCCTCTAGAGTTATCATAATCCATCATACAATTATCTATTTAGAGATGTCTTCCTATGCACATTATTTAACCAGGCAGACCACAACAACTGAGGAAATCCCTTTCACAGCTGAGATCCCAGACATTCTCAATTTAATGAAACAATGATTCAGCTGCCGAGGAGCAACAGTTCTTCTAGGAAGTAGGCTTTGGATTCGCATGCGCTCGTGTACAATTTTGTCTTACTCCCATCATAGAAAAAATATTATCCCGAACCATTTTACAGAGATACGATCATTGGGACAAATCAGCGAAAGTGAAAACATCATCCCCAGGTACACTATGGAAGTTGCACACAGCTTGAAAGGGCTGACAACTGATTTGCTAGCATTTGGAAGAAACATCCTCAATTGCTTAAAAGGTTAAAAAGCCAGTTTCACACAGATACTGACTGCTGCAAACAAGTTAAAAGACCCCAGAAACCATGGATTTATAATGGAAGCACTGATGCAACTTCAATAACAGCAGCGCTACTACAATCTTCCTGTTCGCCTCCAGCAATCCAAATGTATGTCAGTCTCAGTATACAGGCTAATAGACATTTTGAATTTGTTATGCAGCTTGCTTACCATGACATAATGTCGCTGCATCTCTGTCTTCTCACTGGCCAGTTTTTCACATTCTAGCTTTAAACTGTTCAAGAGACAAAAAGGAAAAAGCATGGATACATCATAACACTGATGTGACATTCTCCTGAGCACTGGCTGCTGCCCTTCTCAAACATTTTTCCACCTCCCAAATATAAATGTGTATTCCAGCTCTTGCTTGGGAATGTACAATGTGGATTTGCACTTTTCCATTTTCAAGGGATACTATGCAACACCCTCATCTTCTAAAACAACTGCACACATACAAGTGGTACACACAGAAAATAATTTTTCTGACCAAAAAAACACTGACACTGGTTCACAGAAGAAGCACACGGGGGTTCACATCTATAGCAGTTAAGCTTGAGACGCTACGAACAAAAATGTAATTAGCGTTTCAGAGTTTTTATTTAGAAGTTTTAGAAACACCTCTTCCTTTTACTCAGCCCACAGAAGAATCAAATGCCTAAAAACGCTTCAAGAGGAAAAACTTGTGGATTTGAATTTTTGATCTTTGCTATTACTGATGATTGAACTGCAAGTAAAATACTGCATGTAATTTAACGAATACCGTGGTAAATACTAACACCTCCAGTGTTTATTTTGTTTTCAGAAGACCGCTAAACAATCCTGCCAGAAGTCACTTGTCACTTTGAGGACACAGCGCTGTTCCACCTAAGGCTAATGAAATAGCTCACCGCCTCACTTCCAGGTTATCAGCACTTGACATGTCAATGAAAGGCGCGAGGGGGCCGAGCCAAGACAAGATGCCTGTCCTGAGCGGCATTTCGAAGAAAAGCAGAGGACGAGCCCAGCCAGACACATATTTCTCTATCAACACCCGCCCTCCCCCACTCCGCACCCAAAAGTAAACAAAAAGACTAAAAGAACCAAAA
>JAHLSL010013749.1:3910160-3953751 GCA_025920805.1 Petroica traversi
CGGGGCCTCGGGAGCAGGCCGAGTGCTGCCCTGCCACAGTCGACGAATGCGATGTGATTTAAGTTTTGTTGTTTCTATCTCTCTTTTTTTTTTTTTTTTTTTTTTTTTCCCGGCTTGACTGAAGGAGCTCCGGCTTTACTGGGAGAAGCGGTGGCAGGGACAGGGTGTTCTCCACTCGCAAGAGGAGCGCTTGGAGACCTGGTGGTTAAATGCTCCATTGTAGTGCCTCGTCTGTGTTCGACGGGGCGCTTTGTCCCGGCCTCACAGGGCGGCTGTGTCCTCAGAGTACTGCACGTTTCGGAACGTACAGTAAACACACCTGGAAGCGACCTGTGGAGAGGAAAGGACTGGAACTAGGGCTTCGTCTCTCAAGCAGCTGAAGCTGCAGCAG
Source organism: Petroica traversi (assembly GCA_025920805.1). Lineage (NCBI taxonomy): Eukaryota > Metazoa > Chordata > Aves > Passeriformes > Petroicidae > Petroica > Petroica traversi. The sequence goes on from JAHLSL010013749.1 coordinate 3,910,552, forward strand.
CCGCGGCTGCTTCGTTTTGCAGGCTGGGGAGCAGGCGTCAGAAAGTGCCATCCCAAGCCCCAGTGTCACACGCGTTCTCCAGGGCTGTCACTGAGGAGCTGGAACGTGAACATCTGATTCCACATACACTCCCCGGAAAAAAAACTCGAAATTGCACGTAGTAGTGCTGTGTCCTAAAAAGACCCCAGAACAATTTTTCTGCAGAGCCCCGCTCTAGACAGTGTTGTGCAGTGACGCATACATGAGGGATAGGCTCATAGATTGGGGGTTTTTTTTCTTCTCTGTCTCTGTCATGCTTAGATTTGCCTTCAAGCAGTTTGTATTCCTGATGAGCTGCAGTTTAAACCTGCATACAAAATAGATATGGTTTAGTCATGTCATTTTTGATGCCTGTATACCAAGTCTGCAGTCTCAAAACATACACTCAGCAATTAATGCCCTAATGATGGTAGCTAGATTACATATGCTTACAGGTTTGGTTGTAAAATCTCTTTACGGCCTACAGATCTCTCGCTAAGGCCTGCAGCTACTGATCACCTTAAGGCCTTGCTAATGGACATGGCGCCGAGGTTTTACCATTGCAGTTTTGCCTTGCTTCACTAACTTTCAAGGACTGATCCAGTGAAACAGTTGTGGTGGTGGTGACGATGGTGGATCCATTTTCTTCTGCTGCCTAGGACTCAGCTGCAAGAGGCACACAGTGGAAATTCCATCTTTTTTCTCAAGGTTGTAACCAAAATCTGCGCCCCTGTGGTGAGTGCTGTGACCAGTAGCATCTGGATCAGTTTGTCACAACAGATTCTTAATCCTTTTGAAGAAAGATTTTGCCTCGAATGGCAAGGGCAAAATGGGCCAAAATATGTCCATTCTTCTCACCTTCTGTTTTTATACCACCAAAAATATCTACATGTTATGTATTGCAATACCCAGCCTCCAGCCTACTTGCATGTGTAGTTTCTGCTGTAATTTTCATATTTACCAAGGCCATAATCAGATTTTCATAGGGATTTAGACCTCTAAAAATTGTTTGAAGATTTTGTGGTAAAACACCTGCCTAATTATGAAAATACTGCTTATCATGTGTCTAAATCTTCCAGCACCAAAAATGCATTTAAAAAATCAGTCATGAGCACCCCTCACTAGACAGAGCAGCCCTTCCAGCTCCTCTGAAATAGAGGACATTCACCTTATGCCTGGACTAAGTCTTGACATTAAGAAGTATGGCTGCCAAATCTACAAATGCTTAAGTGGCTGTCACCAAGGGTGTGAAAGCTGTGCAGGAACAGAACAGAACAAGTCACTCTGCAGAGTTGCAAGCATCTCAGGAAACTTGATGGGTGCGCACAGTGGATATTACCATCAAATCCACAAAGTGGGGAAGAATAAGTCCAGTTACAAAATAAACAGTATATCTGAGGAAATTGAATTCGGAGAATAACAGCAGGATTCAATGTTCCCTGTTACCCTGTGTGAGTTTGGCATTAGGTACAGAGCCACAAGCATAAAGGTATTCAACACCTTAGAAGGCAAAAACATACAGCTTTTTGCTCAAGACATTCTCTGGTCTTCTTGCACCGGTCAGTTTACCAGCAGTGTTCATCGAAGCTTCACCAGTGTTTGCTCTTGGTCTCTTGGTCACCAGTGCTTGCCCATTGGTCTTACGTGACTTTGTATAGCTAAAGGTAAGGCAGCGCTTGGTTTGCAAAGTATGTATCCATATACTTAACTCTTTATGTAACTAATCACTGTCTATTTTTATACAGTTTTGCAGCATTCTGGCAAGATCCATGAGACTCAGAAGTTTAATATAAGTGCACTATAACTTCCCACTTTTAAATTATGTGAATTAAGATCTGAATGTCATTGTCATTCTGTTTTCCTGTCTTTTATCACTTCTGACGCAGCTTTGATGGATCTTTAAATATGGGCTGTTTTGTATTTAAAGTTCCTTGTTTTTTCCTTCTTTTATGACAAATCTTTTGTACTAGGTTATATAACCTGTACCATTATCTAGGAAGTGGAGAAGCTAGATTTTAAATGTTTTACACATATTGCTAAAGATTTCTCATAAGTGAATCAACTGCAAGAAATATTTAGGCAGTTTTGTATGCACAATAAGTGAGCTGAGTTTTGACTGGTGAAGAAAAACACTTATAAAATACCTCAGAGGAGCCAGAGGTTGCAAAATATCACATCCATTCTTTTGTCAAGAAAGACAACTGGTTATTTCAGTCCTGCTTTTGTTTACATTCAAAATTTAGAGTCTGAAGCGAACCAAACAATGTGTGCTTATATATGTACTTTACTGAATAAGTGAAAAAAAAAACCCCACCCTTTTCTACCTAAGATTTTCTAACCCACTTTCAGGCTCTTGTGATTTTTTTTTTTTTTTTTTGTACGGTCATACCATAACATTAGTACAGAATTTATCAGCACTTGAGGACCTTTAAGAAAGGGTCCAGTCCTGAGGCTGTTTTATATGTAACCCCACATATTCCCTGTCTGGAATGACTGTAGCTGAAGACCAAGACAGTTGCGCCTAGCACTGCAACTTATTACAGTTTATTTTGGGACCAAGTTACAAGGTCACCATACTTTGTCAGCTGTATACTCACAGGCAGGCACACAGAGTCACAAAAATAAAGTGTTAAACTGATAATCATTTCAGAATGCCCCAGAATAAATCTTATATCTGTACACGTATTTAAGTTCACTGTGTAACAAGTGTTCTTCTTAGCTTTCAGAAAGATAAACCTAGTGAAGTTGTTAGTTGAATTGAAACTAAGTTCTCTCTGCTTAAAAATTTTAATTATGGTATTAAGTCAGGTTCTACTGGTAGAAGAATGTAACACCATGACACACAGTTTATGATCTGGTGTTTTACAAGTGCTATCGAGTGACCCTGTCTCAGCAAGTTTTTAAAACACTCCCTACCTACAATTAGTCATTAGTGAGCTTAGGGATATGTTGTTGCTGGTAAGCACATTAAGCGAATTTATGATACTATGTATAATGCAATGATTTATATGCCAATTTATATGTAGCTCCCTTGCAAAACAAGAATTTTGCATGTTCCAAACTATTTTTCATTTAAGTCTTTACTTTTTTCCTTACATTGCCAAAGTCACACTTTATTTAGTTCTTTTATAGGCATTGGTGGTTTGGATTTATGATCTTACTTTATTTCTTTTTGATTCACTACATGCAAAATTCTTGCAGTGACAGTTCTGCTTACAAGAATTCCACTTGGGATGTGGCAGGAAAACCTGTGTTAAAGTATACTGACATGCTTTTCTGCAAGAAGAATGATAGTTTAGTTTTCCGGAACTGGAAGCTGGATTTGCAAACTTACATGGTGCAAAATGGCTTAGTCAGATATTTGAAATTAAAGTAATTTTTCCTAGTCAATGCTTCTTTCTGCATTAAAATCTGTGAACTTGCAGTAACAAGTATTTTTATCCATGGCAAAACTACAACAAAATTCTTTGGGAGGAAAACTTTAGCTCTCTTAGAGAAGTCTCATAAAATCCTATGCCATCATTAAGTTGTGTTTAAGCCTTTTTGTCATGTTCAACAAGTGAGTGCTACCTAGTCAAGAGACTTAAGTCCTGAGGCCCACCTCCAACATTTGCTAAATGCATATTGCTATAAGGCTGTTTATTCCACATTTTGTGGTAATACTCTTAGTTGCAAACGAAATGAATGCAATAAGGCTTGAACTGGCAAAACTGGACCTGAACAAAGCATTTTCTTACAATTATACCTTATAATCAGATTGCATCTACATCACAAGTTATACCCCTGATTAGATCACAGTGTTTCTTACTACATTTATTCATAGGAAGCACCTTAGTCTCAGTAACTTAAATCCACCGCTTGATTTGCAACATCAGATACAAAATTTTCTCACCTTCCAGAAAACTAATCAGATGGTTTCATAAGAAAATACATGGGCTGGTCTAAATGCAAAAATCCAGAGTTTTAACAAGGAAGAATCAACCACTCATGCAACACAGCCCCCCTTGCACTGATCCCCAGTACGAGAGCAAGGATAACTAGTAAAATACATGGCTACCTTGCCTTTCAATCTCTAACCAGGTTTCAGTGCTTAGTGCAATGCTAACCATAGTAGAACATGAGGTGAATGGACTTAGCATTCCATCTTGCTACTCAAGATGAAGTCTGTGGTGTTGAAGGTAAAGAAAGTTCTTCCAGCCCTTGCAATACCATTAACAAATGTCACTATTTAGTTTCTGGCACATATTAATTACTAAATAAACCCCATTCTTAACTCATGCTTTCTTAGGTGCAATAATACTATTCCACATTTTTCAAAATTCTAGCTTTTCAGAAGTAAATACTAAGTTGAAAGGGGATTCTTGTTATATAATTTTGATAAAAGAGAAACCACCAGTTTGCAACTTAACATTTTCTAATAATTTGTATTTTGAGAAGCAAGAGAACTATACAAACCAATTTAATTCTAAAAGTTCAAATTCTTTAAGTAGGATGAGGAAAGGGTACTTCAGACTGAAGGGTAAGAGACCAAAAAAAAGAAAAATAATTTTGAATTGATATAGTGTGTCTTTAGCCTAATGTTCTTTATAGTGGCTCTATTAACATTTACTTTGACAAAAGTAAACTGAGCAGCACAAAAATATTATGTAATACAAAGCAGCATCAAAAATTTTTTTGACTTATTTTCAGAATGTAAATAAGATTTTGTACTTCTCTTCAGCCTGTACTGCAGATTTCCTAGTTGCTCTGAAAAGGTGAAGACACCATTTCTCTTTTAATTTTTAATTATATATTAAAATCGAAATGCATGCTGTCATTGTGATGGTAACTCTGCCAGCACAGGAATCAGGAGTTTAGATCTATGTTTTGTGAAGCAGCTTTATTTCCTTCAGACATTTCTTAGGAGCATCATTCAGAAGTAATATGTACACACCTCTTATAGCAGCTATGGAATTACTATATGATAAAGATGTGTTTAGCAGAGGCGATTTCAGCAAATAGCTTCTATGTATATTTTTTTTTTCTTCTAAACACATGGAAAACTCTAATTCTATGGCAGTGTGTTTTTATCTGATGAACAACCAGGATTATTTTCTAAACACACTTTTGCTTCCTAAGGAATGTAAAGAAGAATTCCTCTCCAGTTATTATTCAAAATGGAAACAGTGGAGATTATTTGCTTCAAGTTTATTAGTTGAAATATAAATTTCCTGTCTTACAGTGCAGGCAGTCTTGAATTTTTAGTGTATTTCAGCATTGAAACTTTTGAACAGTATGAGGATTTTGAGAATCCCTGAATGCATTCTGCTTCTATTTCTGTGTTTGATAGATTAATCTAGAGTGACTCTGTATGGACAGAGTCATATTCATGACCTGGACTTGGACATATCCATAAAGTATTTTCTTCAGAAAATGGTAAAAATTAGACTTTTGTAGGTTATATGCATATTTTGCAGTGATGCAGAGAAATATTGCCAAGACATTAGATTATGTCAAAGACACATATGAGATTTACTTTCAATCATTCCTTTTTACAGAGGTTTGGGGAGTTGAAAGTTCATGCTCTCCTGTGTGACAGCCTTGTCTTTTCTGACCTTGGCACATTTTTCTTTCCTGCCCCCAGTGCAAAAGAGAAGCCCAGAGTATCTTCTGTGGGATGGAGAGCTGCTTTCATTCTTGTGAAGTAGAGAAGAGAGGGTTCTGAAAGTGGGAGACTGTTCTGTCTTCTAGGTATGCTTCATAGTTGGGGTCAGAATCTCGTCTCCATGAAAACTGAACACAAGCAATGCAGTTCTCTTCACTGACAAATGGGCATTCACAAACCATAACTAAAGAAAGTAATGAGAAAAGGTTGTTATTTGAAGGACTCCTTCTATTAGTATAACTGGGATGCATGCAGTGATCATCACTCCAGGTACTCCATGTATCAGCCAGCCCTTTAACTCACATCTGTCTGAAAGGTAAACAATGACATTTTGTTCCTGATAACAAATCCTTTCATTAGGGCAATCTCATTAACTTCTGTAAAGTTTACTTCAGGAAACAATGAATGGAGATTTACTCCCTACTTGCTTGTAGCTCAAGTGACTCCATCAGGTTATATAGCACTGCTTTGGATGAGCGCTGATATAAAAGAGAGAAAGGATACAACCCACAGGGTCAAACTGATTTTGGCTAAATCTGAGGGGCAATTAAACTGATTATTTTCAGTGTAACTTGTAAGATATATGGGGTTGAAATTGATGTGAGCTGGCTAAAAATAAAACAGGGAGTAATTTACTAAACCTTTTTTATTACTTTTTTCCCATTTAAATTTAAAAACAGCAGCTGACATAACAGAGTCCGTATCAGAGAAAGGAGGGATAAAGTTGAAGGTAGCAGATTAATAGTACCCCATTTAAGAACAGTCAGACACTTCTTGCAATCAAAATCATGCCAACATGTGGCCTGTTCAAATAAAAATTATTGGACTAGAGCCAAATACTAAAAAGTAATTGATAATAGATTTCTTCAGAACACACTCATCCATCAAATGTGTCACTCCTCCATAATACTTCATTGCCCCTTCTTGCATTAAAATTAAGAAATTTGGCCGAAAATAAACATCCTTGCTTTCCAGCTGGTCCTCAGAGTTCAGAAGGGTTGGGTGCGAAATGGGTTTAATTTCTGATTAGAACTAATTTGTCACTATGAAGTCTGGTCACGTTCAATAGGAAGTTCCATGACCACAGATTCACAAATAATGTGGTTTACCAATTCAGTGCTGTAGGTCAGGTCATGTTCAATAAGAAGTTGTGCAATAACGAATTCATTAATAGTGCAATGAACCAATCTGGCACTGTGGATCTGGTAACATTTCTCAAGAACCTTGGGAACAAAGATTCACAAATAGTGCGGTTTATTGAAGCAACGAAAATACAGATTTGGAATCACTGTTGACAAATGCATTAGCTGGGATAGAACTCTAACAACAACAGTGACATTGTGTTAATATAATAAATAGAAACTTATCAAGAAGGCATTCCCACTCAGAACAAAAGGGAGGAGAGTAGTCAGTCCACTGTCTCAAGTCTCTTCACTTTCCTCCTATGTGAAATTTCTACCTTTCTTATATACAGTCCAATCTTATTCCCTTCCTCTTATGCTATATGTAGCAGATACAGATAGTGAGTTGTGCAAAACAGTCATACATGTCATAGCATGTAATTAATTAAGGTTGTTGACATAGGCAGAGTGTGCATTTTACAATTTAAATAACCCTTAGTAAGGCAAAAGTTAATTTTTCTTTGTTACGGTGTCCTTCAAAGTTCCAGTCATAGGACTCTGCCATTCTGTGTCATTCTTCAAAGCCAAAACAGGACTATCGTCCTGTCTCCACAGGACTTCCTCCTTCAGTCAGTTCATCCCTTCTATTGATGTTAGCTATGCAGATCTCCATCTGCAAAGATAACACAGAGAATACACAGTGTAGGCCATAGATAATAAGCCTTAGCCCTTCCCTAGCTCCTTGGTTATCATCCTGCTCCCCTGCCAAAGAAAGATCTTTAAAATTCATTGTGTGGACTTAAAACAAAGTCTCCCTGTCCTGTTTTATAATGATTGTCTTTTAGATTGGATTTGTTTTGTTATTTAATTGCATTCTCTTATGCCGTGCATTTTTAGACAGTTGCTGGAAATTTCTGCTGCTCTTAAACAAAGAACGTTTTGTGCTGTATCGGCTTGGATTTTCCTTGGATTGTATTGTGCTGGTGTCTTTCCACTGACTTCAGCAGTGGAGGATTGTAGTCATAGCTTCACTAAGTAGACTGTAACAAACAGATTCTTTGGCCCTTTCTCTATGCTGCATCTTATTAACTGAACTGTGGGAAATGCTCTTTATGTTGTTAAGGCATATGTGCTAATATAAACAATAAATTATCCTTAACTAGAGAAAGCTTTGAGACTCCTAATACAGTAACCCGGGAGAAAACAGAGTTTATAAAAGTTGTGTACCTACCAAATTCCATGGATATGTTTGTTTAAATGTTTCACACTTATTTTCTACACCAGCCTTTTATGATTGGCTTTACCAAACTGATATTATGAAAAAAGCTCTGTATTTTCTTAATATGAGAGGCAAATACTGGATTTATTCAATTGCATTGATATATTTCTTTTTTTTCCCCTACAGTTAAAAGAACAACAGTTGAACACAATTATAGAAAGATTATTACTCTGAATTAGAGGGCAGTATGCACACATCTATTGTACTAGTTTTATACGGCCTACTAATGATAACTGTCAAATTACAGACTGCAGTATAGTTAAGAGGTCAAGTACTAGAGTGCGAATTGATTCATACAGAAGTGCTTTGGATTCTAATATTTAGAATGCTATTTCATGTAATAAAGTGTTATAGCTCACAACTTGTGTCATGAGAAGAATGAAGATTCTCATGACAATGCAGAAGTAGCAGCATTTAAGCAGGAAGAGCTGGTGATGGAGGCACAGTTCTGGTGACAGAATCTAGAAGCACACTTGAACAACGACATACCATTCACACCCCCCTCCAATAAGATGTGCATTGTCTCTGGACTCTCGAGTGAGAAGTTTGTACTCACACATGGTCTGTAGCACATTTTTTTTTTTCACTTAGGAATCCTATAAATTGATACTATGTTTCTAGGTGAAAAAGTTCATCTCATGCTGTCCACTCCGGAAACTAAAGGCCCCCCCAAAAAAAAATTAAAGCTACTCCACCTAGGGTTGATTAGTTTAAATGCAATAACCGTAGCCCGAAGTCTGATTTGTCAAACAAGAATGTTTAAATCTTTGAATCAGACAGCAAAGCAAAGTGAGGATCGAAAAAATGGGTAGTAAAATCTTGATGGCAGTTTTACCACTGGCTTTGGAGAATATATTTTCTGTTTCATTAAGGAGGTGTGTAAATACTTGCTGTAATTGGCATTAGTACAGGGGTGTGGAATCTGTAAATTATTTATTGTATTTCAGAAAGAGGTTCCAAGGTTAGCATATGTAAATTCAGGAACCCCTGCATGCAATTTGTGTGGCCCTTGGCTGTAACAGAGCTTCACAAATTTCTTGGACATCAATACTTGTTTTAGCCTCACAATAACTGTAAATCTGAGAGCATTTGAGAAGCAGCACTGGGAAGCTCTGACCTGATAGTTGAAACTGAGTCTATAAAATGTTTTAAGCATTTGCTTAACTTTGAGCCCATGAGTTGTGCTATTAATTCAGTGGAGCTAATCACTAGATTAAAATTAAGTTCATGCATAAATGCTTTGCTGGACTTCTAGCAGATTGTTAGGTTTATGATTTAGGTACCCTTTTTGAACTTGCTGAGGTCACATCTCCTCATTTAAGAACTTAAGATCCAGCTGAAAGTGGTAGACTTTGATTTCTGTGAAAGTAATTTTGAAGCAAGAGATCTCTCAAGATTCAGAGGTACCATCACTTATCTAGAAACTGACTAATTCCTATTTAGTTATCTGAATTTTTCAAATTCTACTGTGTACGACTCATATTATTGTAGATCATATTTATTAATTTTATTTTTCTCAAGGCTAAAATCTATAGTGCTACAAACCACCATGCCTCAGGCAACTGCAATGAAGCTACTACATGTTAAATGTTTGGAGTTCTCTCTACTGCTCAATGCTGCTTTTAACATCAGCTTTATCACTTATAGTACAGTACACAAGAAATGCATGTAAAAATATATGCTGCATCTTCCCCTTATGGAGCAGTCTCAAATTAATTGCAAGGAGCCTATTGGAGATAACAGGCACTACTGAACAGAGCATGTTGCCTCATATTACAGGGCTTATAGTATTGGTTTTAAAGCTGAAAAATATGGCTTTTAAAGTAGATATTTGGGGTTTTATCTCCATGAAAACAAATCTCTGCATAGCCATAAAATTTCAAGATGTAATTTAAAAGAATATAAGGTAAGAAGTATGTTTTTTGGGGTAAAAGCAGTCCTCTAGAGTCCTACCTAACACCATTTCAAGCAGTGGACTGAAGTTTGCTGTCACAGGTCAATATCCAAAAGGTGAGTGGTTCATTTGTACTAGAGGTTGCTTTGTTTCCTATTGAGTGGGTAAAGGGCAGGGATTCAGGATGATACAGGAATATTTTTACCAAAAAGTTGATGATTCCTTTTATTAATACATTAAAATTTATCACTCAGTATGCTGTAGACAATTTCTCATTTTTTCTGATTATCTTATGGGAATACTTTATTTACCTTCAATATGTTTAGTTTTTTAGAAATTTGCAGTATGGCCACAATGAATCAAAAATTGTTTCAGTCTTTTGGGATAAAGGGGTTTATTATTATCCTAAACAACAGAACAACAGTTTTAGCAGAATAGATTTTTTTTCCCCAATAGCAATCTCATTTGAATGTTTTCATTTATCAAAGCATTTCATGTTTACTTAAAAAACACATTTTCTACTCCCTAGAGAAGTCCATAATGTACTCAGTAAAGTCTGAACATCAGAAAAAATGTACCCAGTGACAGAGTAAAATTCAGGAAAAACTCGTTTTGTTTTGGTAGAAACACATGTTGTTAAATGTTAGTGATATAAAATTTTTGCCTACATTAACATAATTCCTTGTGGTCATCTGAATAACACACCTTTTATTTTATTTAAAAGATACACTGCTGTGTATTGTAATATTGAAATCTTAGATATTTAAGATGAAGAAAAGAAGTAGAGGTTTAGAAAACCGTGATCCTTTTCACCAGTGAAACTACCTGAGAAGTTACATGTGACTAAGCTGGAATTAGGGCATTTTCTTAATAGTTAATTTGATAAAATCCAGATAGTTTGTATATGACTTAAGCTTTGCCTGAGTGGAAAATGGGCATTGTTCATTAATGAACAGAAAATCTACACAACATCTTAGGACATGGATTGAAAAATTTTATATCTATATGAAATTACAGAAGAAATTCAGAGAGCTAAAATCAAATTATTAGAATTGGAACATTGCCAAGATCCTTGGGTTAATTTCTGTGTTCTTTTCAGAAGCTATATATTAGATCCCATTTCTTGTCTGTCTGTACTGTACATTTTCTCTATATTTTTTTTGGAATATTCTAACTTTTTTCCTTTTTTTTTTTTTTAAGAGAAGGACAGTTTCTGTGGCTGGACATATAAGTGTAAAGAGTGTAAAGTCATGTAGGTATGCTTGGTCTTCAGTATTGAAGAAACTTGTATTTAAACAGTTCTTCTGTCTTCAGTTCTTCAGTTTAAAAATTCACTGAGGAATTTCCTAGCCTCTAGTAGGCTAGCTGAAAAGAGTAGATCAAGATATAGTTTTATAACACCTGTAAAAATCTAGTATGAAGTCCTTCACCTAGTCACATCCTCAGTGAAACTCTTGCTGACTCTGGTGAAGGGAGGATTGAGCACAACACTGTTGGTGCTTGTAATTTTAACACCAACCTTGCAGTATTCTTATTGTATTCTCAGCTCCAAGTCTTATTTGTCATGAAACTCTCAACTTCAATTCCAAAATGTCACTGCTAGCACCAAATCTACAAAATCTGGTCACAGATCCTACTAAAAGGTTTCATGCACTGTAATGATGCATTTGTGCATTACATTTTTAGACAGGCATGCCTTGTATCTTGCTCCCCTGTTACTCTCTAATTCCGTGATCAACTAGCTGAGCACTTGCACAGCTGAAGCAGGAGCTGCCTGTGGCCCAGCTTGCTGTGGCCACACACACACACACTCTTTCTGTCTGCTCATAGTTGCCCCAGGTACACTAAGCAGTACCTCTGTGGTGGCAGATCTAGTAAAGCTGATACATGCATTTCACTCAAACCTGAAACTTTCTGAAGTGAAATAGCCGTAAATTACTAAGAGAAGCAATATTTAAGACAGTTTAGGCATTGGATGCTATATTTTTCTGATAGTTTTGTCATATTGGCTGTTGTGAACATCAACAGCCAAAACATGTCTCAGCTGTAGGCACAGAAGTGGTCATCTTGCCAGCCACAACTAGAAATATAAGGGCACATAATACAAACTTGGCTCTGGTAATGCTTTGGAAGACTGCTAGACTGTAAACTTACAAACGGAGGTTGGTATGAAGTCAATATCTCAAGGCTCATGCACCCTTTCTTTAACCTTTTCCATGTGCTGGAGTCTAGGGAACATGCTCAGAGCTGTGAATCTGCCAAGGTGGCTACAATTTTTTTATTGAGCAAGCTTTGATTCTCTAGTTACAGAAAAGACGTTTCCATACAACCTTCCTTCTCTGAAGGAAGAAGCTCACAGGGCATCCGAAAAGAATCTGAATAATGCATTTAAACAAAGGCTCCAAGAAATCTTCATTATTTTAACACTTCTAGATAACTTTTTGGCCAAAGAGTGATTTTTCAGTGTTTAACATGCAAAATATGGGAAGTAGTTACCCCCCATGAGACTGTTTCTTCTCCCTGAGCTTAAGGTGTAGGTGCTTCAGTGCAGATTGGCTATAATGAATAAAATCAGCATCATTAAAAACTGTACATTAGTACAAACTGTCTTATGAGATTTCGTGGGATTGGGGAAATGTTGGTAGAATATGTCTGGTTGCTTTATGTTACTGCATCAAACTCTAGTTTTGGCACTAGTGAGGACAAGGAGATTTTGCACTATTACTAGAAGTCCTTTAAAAAATGAAAATTCCTTTCATCTTGATGTGCTATTGTGGAGCTCAGCCAGAAAAGTCTATATGATAATGTTTTCCTCTAGCCAGTAATGAAAGCTCAGAGTATTTACAGGAATGCTATTACAAGCTCAGTTCACTAACCCAAAATAGTTGCTTCCATTTAATTCAGTTATCTGTATATGTAGTTTTTCTTCTGTGACAACTGAGAGTTTCTCCCTGGAGTGCAATCAGGCTCCTACCATTGAAATGCATATCTGAAAGGTCCTGAAGTTTTTCGTGTTCCTCTAGCAAATACTTCACTTATAATTGATACACATCTTAGCCATAAGAACACTCATGGTTTCTTGTTTAGGGAACAGACAAAATGAAGGATTGAAAACTAAAGAAAAACAGAAGCACAGATTTCTTTATACCTTATTTGAGTGAATGTGTATGGTTCTTTGATCATATCAAAAGAAAACTGTTGATGACATGTGCTGAAAAATAAAAACAACATAGCATATGGCTGAAAGCATATCAGCATAGTACTTCTGTTTTTACACCGATCTCTACAGAGTTTTTCTAAAGCACATTTGCTAATATTTTAGAAAATATATTGAAATGTTCAAGTTTTTGCTGTTTGCTATTATGGTAGCTTTGGAAAGAACAAATACTTTTAAGAGTCTACCATTGTCATACAATTTTGTAACTTCTTTGACAATAAACTTCTTGCTGTTTAATTGCAGAAAGTACTCATTGCAAGGGAAAAATACATTGTATGAGTTTTAAACAAAATATATGTCCTATACCATATTCCCAGGAGTGGCTGACTACAAAAGTGCAAGACAAATTCAGACACTGTGATACTCCTGCAATCTTGGAAATGTTTATGTGACAAACACCATGTCTTAAGCTGGGTTTTTTCACACTCTTATGCTAGAGGTACTAATTCCTATGGAAGTGGTAAGACATAGACTGTTTCCAGTCACTGTTTCCAGTGGTTAAGGATGTCTTTACCTGAAGCTGAAAGACAGAGCAGGTATCTCTGAACTCTGTGTACAACAAGACTATGGTCTATGACTCAAGATTATAGGTTTTATAATTTTTATATTGTTCTCCCTAGTCTAAAGAACTTAATAAATAATTACTTACTGAGTGAAGTTCACAAACATATTATATTACAGGCAATTCATAGAAACAGTCACCACACTAGCAGACTTTCAAAGACATGGTAGCCTCCAACAACAGGACTAAATTTAGATGACAAGTTCATTTGGATTTGCTGTTAAATTTAGATAAAGTTATGAAATAGAAGTATTTTGTACACTTAATGAGAAGTGCCAATCTAAATAAACTATGTGTAATTATCTTCATTTCAATTCCTACTAGGAGAAATATTTATTATAATGACTTATATTTCAATAGAAGTACTTTTACGGCTTTCAGTCTTGAATATCAGAATCAGTCTAATTTTTTATAAGTAAATCCAATTTTATTTCCTCAGAAGATTTTAAAACATGGTGAGTGGTCTTGTTGCTCTTTGTGTAACAGGGAGCCAGAAGTAGCCAAACAGAATGACCTGCTAATGACATAGCCTGAAGAAGAAATAGAGCATCCCAGAGATCCATATCCTGCTCCATGGGCTCTGATGATTTTCATTGTTATATTTTCCATTTATGCAAACTGTAGTATTCAGGAATCATTAAAGAAGCGAGAAGATTAAAAAGAGGGAGAGTTTACATCTTGCAATGGTAGGGTTTAACAGCTGTATTTGGAGAAAACTCATCTATTTCATACTCTGAATTTTAAAAAGCCACTATACAATGACAGCTTGTACTTTTGTGCAATGCAAGAAAACTAATAATTGAAAACCTCTGAAAAGCCCATGTCATGTTTTTAATGTATTCCTGTTCAGTGTTCTGAGTAGAAATTTTGTTGTTGCTATTGGTAGAGGGCAGATTGAACTGATTACCTACTGTGTTATAAATAAGTGTGTTTTGTTCCCCAAGAAATTATTCTTCCTTCAGTAACAGGAAAAATAAACAAACGGAAAAGGATACATTTTAAGGTTGCTGTCCTAGGCTTTCAGATTTCAGTTCTCAGCTACATATCCTAAATATAAACTATTTCTTATTTTTAGGTTCAATTTCTAAATTGTTTAAGAAGAGACTTTTCCAAGTTGATCAGTAAGTATACAGTTACTGGATAAGCCCTTTGTCTGCCTGAACTACAAGGTGACAAAAGCATAGTCTGAAACTGTGTTTACAGTCCTGTGATTTTGGGACCAGCAGAGGCCAGATTTAGTTTGGCATATATTAGAGCCATCTAAAACTGCTCTGTCATTGCTGACTACCTGAGACTCTATGGGGTCACTCGAGTGTGTGGGCCATGCTCTGGGAAGGTGCTTTAACAAATGGATAATCCTCAGCAAGTCAGCTATATGAGTTTTCCAGATGGTTGTACCACTCAAACAGAGGCAAAAAATGTCACACTCCACGTGTGACAGCAATATTGAAAGAAATACTCAGTTCTGCGATGAATAAACTTACTTCAATAACAATAGGGTTGCAATGGCTCTCTGGTATTCAGTGCAAGGTGTAAACCATAGGCAAATGGGTATGGTTCATGGCTTTAACCAGTTAAGTTTGCATCTCTACAGCTACACTGCCACTGGGATCAGAGTTAGTTTAAATTTAGCTTAACTGCATTGATAAAACAAACAAACAAATGAACAAACAACAAACCTCAGTACTGGTCAGGCAATATCCACCTTTTTTTTCTTTTTTTTCTCTTTTTTTTTTTTTATGTGAGGAGGGGGTGTGTGTGTGTGTCTAGGCCACTCTTGTCTCTTCAGCTGAAATGAGCAATTGATCTTGTTATCTATTCTGCCACTAAGAGATACATCACAAGTTGCAGAGTGTCTGGTAATGCCCATATCAATTCATATGTCAACCTTACAGTTAAATTTCACCAGCAGTTATCAGTAATTATCAGGGAAGTTTCTTGATGTCCTTTCTCTTATTCAGAATTTTTAACCTTGTTTTCTTTTTATACAGCTTCTTCATGTTGCTAGTAATGATAATTAGTAAGAGAATCTTTACAGCCCTGAAATCTCAGTGGACTTCTAAAGGTGCACAGCACCTCAGGAAAGAAACCCAAAAGATAAGCCAACAAAAAAATCCAACATCCAAACCCAAGTCAAATAAAACAAAACAACAAAACAGAAAAAAACTAGAAAAACATGGATGAGTGTAATTAGTCTTTAATTTCTCACTGAGATGCAGCAACATACAGCACAAGATAAAATGAGGTAATCATTAGGCCATTCAGAGCTGCACTGCATGACCATCCTGGAGAGAAAAGGAGACAGAGAACAGCCTCAGACAAATCATGGTAATTGGAGAAGTTTAGGTAGACCTTGATACCCAAGCTACAGTTTGACACTGACATTCACAAGCAACTCCATAGAAGGTACCATAGTGTCTATAGTGACCACAAACAGATACATTTTTTCTCTAAGCCAAAAGGCAGTGCACCCACAGCAGTTGTTAAAAAGTTGAACAAAGGAATGGTTTACCTGTTCAGATATAACATTTCTGTTTCTATTGAGAGCTCCTGAAATGTTTCTATTTAGCAAGATGCAAAACATTTACATTATTTCACTATACGGAGGTAAATTTCTGTGTGTGAGCTCATACGAATGTGGACGAAGAGAGATACCACTTATTCTCTGTTATATAGTCATTACACAAACTCTTGCATATGCTGTGGTGATACACAACATATCCAGTTTGGGCGTAAAGACAGAGAAAGGTTGTGCAATATTTACAGACAGCATGAAACTAAATGCTCATTTATAAATCGTTTAGGCATTTTCTCCATAGTCTTTTCCTCTGTTGCTTTTAGTTCATTGATATGATGAGGTCTCTGCCCATGTCTTTTCCTCTCTTTTGAATGTGGTGTATTTTCTTATGTGCAGTGCCAAAATTGCCTGGTTCTAATGTTCCAACGAAGGATCACACTTTGCCTCCTGACTTGCACACTTGTCCACTTTGAGCTAATGTTAGTAAACATCCCTTAGAAACAATCGCTTTTAATCTTGTCAGAGATGACTGTGTTGTGAGGGTGAAAATTAGTTATTAGCTTAGCTTTTCATCCATGCATAATAGGATGTTAAAATCAGAGATGTTTGCTTGGGGCCATGAGAGGCATCCCACTCTGAGAGCTTACAAGTTTTGAATTTATAAAATGCAACATATTTAAAATAAACAAGCAGAAAGCAAATACCAGTTTAAAATGAGAAAAGTCTGTTGTGTGTATTTTCATCTTTGTGCAAGAAGTTTAAGGCCTCTTTTTGACTGAAGCAAAAGAAGAAAAGTATGCTGTATATTTGCTATTTTATTATCTCTCTCCCACCTTTGTTATAATAGATTTACAGAAAATAACTATGCCACGTGCTTCCTGTAGTTAGGACTTTCTCCCTGAATGGGGTTCTTATCATCTTGGTCCTTCAGAAATAATCAACCTCTGTCCTCATGCTGTGCCTTATCAAATTAAGCTCAAATCTAAAATTATCAATACAATGTCAGGCTGAAGACAAAAAAAAAAAAAAAAAGAAAGAAAGGAAACCCAAAACAAAATAATGACAAAATCTCTTTGCACCTGTATTGCAAGGTAAAGCTGATATAACTTAGAGATCTCCCCTTCATTCTGCACTGAAACACCTGTGGCAGGATGGGATTCCAGGATCCCTCTCTGCAATTACCCACAGAGCAGTTAACAACTTCTCATTTTCTTTGTTTCTTATTCCACTTGAGCTAAATCAGCCAGAGCAAGAGATGTAGAGCAGGTGATAGTTCCCTTAGGACTACCTATGTTAGAATCATGGTAATTGGCAATGAAAGCAATCACTGAGTTCAGGCACTTTCAGAGAGACCTCTAAATGTCTCAATGCTCTCCTTTGTCATCCCCAGCACCTGCATAGTAAAAAATGGCTACCACAGAACACAGGTAGGCATCATGGATACATACATAATGGAAAATGCAGAGTTGTAAACTAATCTGCTAGATGACAGGCTTGAGTCTTTGGATTGCCTACCAAGTGTTGATGAAAAGCCACACAGATTCTTAATTCAGAAACTCCAATTTTTCCTCTGTTCCTGTGTTCATTTTCTTTATCAGCAGGGGATGACTTACACTTTCATAACTGATTAACATTTTAAGACTGTGGGAGCACTTTGTGTGGCATTTCAAATTATTTAACTCTTTAGCTCTTTGCTGCAGCTTTGTTTGTTTGTTTGGGTTTTTTTATTTTTCTGATTTTTTGTTTGTTTATTTGTTTTTGGAATACAGATTGTGCCTGCATGTCAGCACTTCCAGAAAGTATTTAACATTGGCAGAAGACATTGGGGACATCAGTTACAATTACTAAATTTGGGCAGTACAAACAAGTAGAGAATTACCAGCTTTCACCACATTGTCTAACCTACCCACATAGGTGCAGGAAAAAACCTTGCCATAAGGCTTCAAGAAACCCAAGAGACCTCTTAATCCTTTCTATGTCCTGTTTGTCCTCAAAATAATGTCTTCAAATGTTTAAAATCATTACATTTAAAATCTTCCTGTTTAAAATCAACAGGACCTTTAATTTTCCTCTTAATCTCTTTTTTCTTGTTTTGCCCTTTCTCACATATGATGTATGGGCAAAGCAGGGACTCGCTGGTACACAAAGATCCCTCTTCCAGCTGTGCTTTTTCTCTCAGCTGTTGAAACTCATTCTAAAGCAAGGTTGAGAAATACTGTTCACTTAAAAATAAATATGGCATTTTCCCCTATCCACAAAAAACACCTACCTGAAATGTACAGCAAATCATTTGCAGCTGAAGAAAATTATTTAGCAATGCCTACAAGTATTCTCTTTGGCCCACTCACAAGGGCTGCCACCTGTGAATTAAAAAGGCCAACATCTGTTGAAGTCCTCAAATTGGACTGATAAGATGGCTAAAGATACATCAAATGATTCAGTTCCTAGGTCATTTGAGTTAGGATGATCGCTACTGACCTTGTTGGGACTTGCATTTGAGTCTTGTGACTCCAAGCATGAACGTGGACATTACTCCCCACCATTGTTCTGCTGTGTACAACTGGACTCTCAATGCTGCAAACGTAAGTTTATTTTCTTCTTACTATTTTTCAGCAAACAAAAGTCTAGTAAGAGGACAGTTTTCCTACACCCTTATAGTAAAGTAAACGAAACTATATTTCTGGTTTTCTGCAATATATATTGTGATGAAAAGCTGGGCACAGGTATCCTGTTTTCTAGATTGTCAGTTTTAGGAATTAAGAAAAGATGTGAATCGTCCAATAATGAAAGACAAGAAAGAAGAAAAGAGAAGAAAGACACATTTTATCTGCATTTGAAGATGCAGTGTCTTTTTCTAAAGCTACATTTCTTCTAACTCTTACTGCTTTCCCTTTCTAATTCTGCTTTAGCTGGGATTCATTCCCCAGTGCCCAGATTTTCCTGCAGGATTCCTTGGGTTGGAAATTTCTGTTAGTCTCCTGTCCCTGTATTCAGTCAGAGAGGCAATGATTTTGGAGTATACTCCTGTAAATTATTTGTTAATGACCTGCTACCACTCTTTGGCACAGGTTAACCAACAGGGATGGTAAAGAGAAATTCTTTACAGTCATGCAAATGGAGCACATTGAAATGGAAAATGCCAAACACTATGGAGAACTAATCAGGGATATATTCCGTGTTCTCAAAACTCACATATACTTCCTGAAAATATACTTTTGCAATTAGTGTTAGAAAGAAAAAATCTTCAATTTTAATCTTCTTCCTGTAGGAAGATACAGCACAGGACATTTCAATCACTTATCTTTGTTACATTAAATAGGGTCAAGCAACAGTTAGAGGAAATAGAAAAATTGTGCCAGTAGCATTGAAAAAGCTAGTGCCTAAAAAGTCTTACAATATCTGAAAATCATTATTATTTATGAAAAGACTAGTTGTTTATTACTTTATCTTATAATTAGTATTCTGAATTATTAATAGCTTTGTGAAAATTAGTAGCTTTTTTTGACAATTGATTAACAGGTACAAGCAGCACTTTTTAAGGTTTGGAGGCAGGTAATTTGCAGCTTATTGTAGGGGAAATGGAACCAGAGGAAAGAAAAGTTGGAATGCTTCATCTACATTTCTTCACCCTTTCTTTGAAGTTTCCTGTTAATATTCAGGAACAATTTCCCTTTTCTAATGTTCTTCCGCTAGTCCTATTTTATTTAATTATCTTGGTTGCCCATTGTAAATAAAAAGTAAGAAACCTGCCAGCTCCCTTTGATCATGGCTCTTTTCTTTTCCCCAACAAAACTTACACACAGAGGGTTTCTGGTTTTTTTCTTTCTCTCAGAGGTGAAAAGCATTCCTCATTAGGAAGAGCAGATGCCATCCTATCATAAAGGCTTGAGGGTTATAGATTCTTTCAAGTAGTTTCCTTTCTCTCCAGGTACAAATTGTTTAATCCCCAAGTTTTGCCAGTGTTCCGGAGTGTTCACATATTTAGAGTATATTGTCACTGGAAGCTTCAGGGAAACCATGTGTAAAAATAGAAAAATGTATTAAAGCATAAAAACTAATGAGGACACAGTGCAAATATGTCTCATAACCATTGCCCAGATTACTTCCTCAGGGGAGTTAGACTACAGTAGTTAATCAGGAAAACAGGCACGCTACAGGTGGGTTCCAGTATTCTCCCTTTATCCCTCTATAGAACAGAAACACAAAACCCAACAAAAATTCTTCCTTTACCTTTTTGATAATTCTAATTCGTTTGAAAAAAGATATGAATCCATATTCCTTTTCATGTTGATTCATATTTTGAAAGTTTTTTTCTAAACTCCTGTTAAATTTAAACATATTTCCTGAGGACATATATATCAATTATTTTGAAAGTTTATAAAAACCAACAGTGCAAATATTGCAGGCATTTAATAAACAGAGGAGTGAAACAATACACTGAAATTACTTGTCATACAAGATCTTGAAACAAGGGAAGTATTGTACTCTATTCAGAAAACATTTTCTTGAAGTTTGCATATATCCCCTTTCCTTTCCTTGTGAAGTTTTAAAGTTACACACACACATGCACTTGCTTGAAGCCTTATGAAACTGAAATGTCAAGTGAGAGTTGCTTTATATCATGTTCTGTCAATCAAAGTAAGCGAGGCTTTATGCATCTGTTGCTAGTATATTGGCACTTTTTGAAGAGTGTTTCGGAGGGAGCGAGAATAAATAAAGATCCTTCAGGCACTTTCTCATTTATGGATGAGGAATCAAAGCAGTCTGAAACTTCATTTTCAGCCTGATACCCTGAAGATTGTTGGCTGATAATTCTGGATGGAACAGCTTATCTAGGAGGATTAGGGAGAACATGGACTTCCTATTACTGCTGGCTTCAGCCTATTCAGCTGGGCAGACTCTGTCACACATTATCTGTGCCTTTACATATGTCACTAATCTTATCTATATCTTTTCAGCTCCTTCTGTTGGAGCTGTGGTTTCCTGTGCCTAAACCTCCCATTTCTTCATTACACTGGCTGTATAGGCATTAGCCTTCTCTAACAGCCTTTCTGCACCATGTCATTCAGTAATGGCTAGTAATGCAAAGGTATGAGAAGGTAATGGTTGTGCTTTATCTCTGATCTTACAGGCCTCACATCAATATATTAACTGCACACCTCCCTTCCCACCAGCATCCTCCATTCTCCCCCCAGCATTTTTGACCAAATCCACTTGATAAAATAAAATCACCCCAACAATAGAGTATCTCTGCAGTCGTTAAAAATAACGGAAGAAGGCAATTTGGGGGCAGGTATATATGCTGGAAGGGTCAAAGTACTTTGTAACCAGGGGAACCAAAACATCAGCACCAGAACTAATTTGAAGCTTCTGCCATCGCTAACTGATGTGACAAATTCAGTGGTGTCCATGACTAGGGGAAAATAGAAGAAAAAAGTATTTGAGTCTTCTTCCTGCCATTTTTAAATTTCATAGAGAAACCCCTTTCCCACAGCCACCCTAAAATAATTACCTGGCTTTATCTGGCTCCCTGCTTGGCAGCTAAGTTCCATCCTTTCTCTCCTATTCTGCTTTTGACTTTTAGCCCTCTTGCCACACGTCCACTCTGGTATCCTCTTTCCTTCTAATTAATTTTCTGCTGTTTCTTCATCTCCCTCAGCCATTTTTAACTTCCCCATTCCCCGTTACTATAATAAAAATGACAATAAATGAATTTTTAAAAGTGAAGGAAATGAAACCACTGAGATACTACTTAACCGTTTTATTATCCCACTAACTGTTTATAACTGAAAGGTCTTTTGGGCAGGGGCTGCTCTTACTGTGTGCATTCATTGTGCTTAGTACAATTCACATCAGAAAAAAAATGAAAAATGATAACTCAGTCCTTATCTTGATGACTTTTTTGGGCACCATCAGATTGCAAACTAGAAAAACACATCACTGACCTCTGACTACTAACTCCTGCAACAGTACTGACACTTTACTTCTCATTAGTAACTCAGCCAGTTCCTCATATAATTAATTTTAATTACATTTAAGTAAAATCTAAATTATTTTAGAGCAGTGAAATTTTCCTTCCTGTTTTGGCTGCCCTCACATTTTGTTTTACTTTAAATTGCCAAGTTATTAGGGATCTGTATCTAGTATGTTCTCTGAACATTCAGCTTTATCTGAAACTGACAAACATAATTTCTCCTCTTCATAAATGAATGCCTTGAATGTCATGGTTTCCCCACCCTACCACCACAAGTCTAGTCAGGGTCGTGTCATTTAACACATACACATTTTTTATTCAGTGACAAGCAGAAGCAAGAAGAAATGTAATGTCTATCCCAAAGCTATACAATTACTGCTGAATTATATAGATGAGACAGACACAGAGAGTTTTGTTAGCTTCTGCATTGATGGCAACTGTAGGAGATGATGTTTTGCAGCAATCCAAGATTTTCTTGACTATTTGCATTCTTTCAGAGATTTGGAAAATCTGCTAGCTGTGGACCCTGTAAGATCTGCTGTTTTTCAGCCTACACAAGGCATTCGTGGTCTCTTAAGGATGGAAGGAAGGATTTAATTTCAGATGCTCCCATGGAAATTGGTTTCACTCTAATCTAGTTGACTTGCTCTTCCCTACAGTCTTGTACACAGACTTTTTCAACAAGCACTAGGAACAACTGAGCATTCATTATACAGTTCATTTTGCCCATGCAAGTTATGCATTTCACCAGTTGAAAATATGGACCTAAAGAGGACAAGGCTATTTCTCAACTCAGTGTTTCATCAGGTTCACGTGAACCCCTTTACGATACAGACAATATGAAGAGCTATATAAAGAATCTCTTAAATACTTAATTTATAGTCAGCTCTTGTCTGAATATGTGTCATTTATGAAAGGATAACACGTGGCATCATGGCATGTGGACTTGTCATTAGCCCAAGGTAACACAGGTTATGACTTCTAATTCTGTTCTCAGCTCTGCTACAGAGTTAGTACATGACCTTGCACAAATCACTTAACCTTTATATGACCAATTTTATCCATCTATAAAATGAGGATAGTAAAATTTTTAGCTACACACAGCACGATGAGAATTAATTAATGCTGTTGAAATCCCTGAGAAAGACTTTATGTAAAGGGCCTAATTCCACTTTCTGACTCTCTGTCTTGAGCAGCTACTTCTAGCTAGGCAGAATTAGTGTAAAAACCTACCATCCGCATTTATTAGCATTGTTCAGATTCACTGTGCTTAGATATGAAGCTTACCCAAAACACTCTAAAGAATCAACAAAAAAGAAACCTCACCTTCAAAAGAAATCTCTCAAAAGTGATTAATTACTAATATTAGTTGAATATCCACATACAAATAGTATAACCAACCATGTCTGAGCATTCAGAACTTCATAGCAGGGCTCCAAGTTGCATGTGCAAAAATTGACGTGATTAAAAGTGCCTGTCTGTTACTGGAGCTGCAAGCAACAGGCAGGTGAGCAAACGCCCACATGCATGTGGGAGAAAGAGTGTGCACTGTTCAGATAGTTCTTCAGCTTCCCTTTTTTTAAGATCTGACCCTAAAACTTTACTGCTTCTGGATTGTGGATCAGTTTTCCAAAAATAAAACAAATAAGAGTTTTCATTAGAGAACTCAAGTTGGAAATTTGGTATCATGTCACCTACCAATAATTTGAACTTTATGGGATATGAGTATTATAAAGTAGACAACATAAAGAGCTAGCTAGTGTCTATTAGTATCTATGATTAGTAGTTAGGATGATGGGGGGAGCAGTGGAGCAAAGGTGACCAACCTCATATCACTCTGCTACTAGCTTACTGTTTTACAGAGGGCAGCCTAAATCAGTTCTAATCCAATTTCAATTCCCACATAAAGAAATCCATATATGATATAGAACAACCAGTCTTCAATATTCTGATCTGTTGTTTTACTTAAGCATGCATGGATTTATGCTCAAAACAATAATTTTATTTATTTCTACCACTAAGGCAGAATTTCCAAGTTACTATAATTGTTGCAAACTTCATCAAATGACCATTATATTCACATTCAAACCTGAATATCAATCCATAGTTAAAGAACTGTCAAGCAGGCATAAAGAACCAATCTTGTCTGTAGGTATCAGTAACACAATTGTCTTATCCTGTACTAGCAACAAACCAAGAGATTTAAGGTTCAAGGTCATGTGTAGCGTAACCTGAAGTACTCCATTGCAGGCCCTTACTCAAGTGCACTTTCAAATTAACCTCAGAAGATTCTTCATCATAAGGAAAAATGAATTCTTTATACAATGGAAGCGATTAACCTTGAACCTTCAAAGTCAAGAGGATCAGACATCATGTGTGCATGTGTGTGGGAGGGATTCTTCAATGAGTTTGAAAACTGATACATCATTGAGAAAATAAACAAAAAAAAGAAAATACAACTCTCTCCTTAGCCTGCTGCTGCAAAACATTCCAGCATATTTTGCTGTAAAAAACCTTTATTCTTTAAATGATCAAAGCAGCATGTGATCCAATCAGTTAAACAACTGCAACAAGCCAGAACAACACAAATACACTTAAATGTCCTGTTTACTAAAGATGTTCATTGAAGATAATGATGCACAGGGCCCAAGAGATTTGTAGAAAAATAAGTAAATAGAAATTAAACCCAGCTTAATAATGCCTAGGAGAAAGTGTGTAGGGTGGAGGAGGGTGTTGGTTTTTGAGGAATATGTTCAATGCAGGTAGCTCTGGGTGCAGCTGCAGTAGAAACTGAAGGTTGAGCTTGGGGGGGGTGACGAGAGCCCTGGGCAATAGGCTGGGAACTGCTGATGCTTTCCATAACAAAGGGCTCGGTGACCTCTGGCCTGGCCAGGTGGACGGACACTGAGAAATAGCAGGAAGTGATGAGTTCCAGGTTTTTTTCTCTTCCTTAGATTGTGAGGGTATAAAAGCCCAGGAGATCCTTTGTTCATGGTCTATTCAGACCTGTCTCAAGCTGTTATTTTTTTATTTAGTTATTTTACCATGATTAATTGTTTTAAGGATCACGATATCTGAGACTCTCCTGTTGAAGTGTGGGGTCACACCAGTCAGAAAACCTGTTCTGGCTGTGTGAGTGTGGAGCTGTAGCTGCCTCAGTCCAAGCTCAGGTGGCATGGGAGTGACTGCCAGGGTGGCTCCTGGACAGGGAAGTTTCTGTAACAGTGGTGACACTTTTGTCTTTTATTAGAACTAATAAAACTTAGTTTTATTGCTAAAGTAATTTTGCAGCTTCCACATTTAAATTAATATAAGCACAGCAGAAGTCAATGACAGAAAGGGCTAAACACTGCCAAAACAGCTTAGCTTTAAGCATAGTTTCCCTTGGGTCAGAGAGAATCAATGTGCTTTTCTGGAAAAATGAAATAATAATAATGTAATAGTAATAATAATCCAGCACAGACTATTTCTATAAGAAACAAGTAAAGCTAAGCCATAAATAAATAAATGTAATATATTCTTAGGATGTGTTTGCTTTGCATGCTTGTTTGGTTGTTTTTTTGATAAAATAACCAAAGCATATAATTGCATCAACTAATTTCTTCTCTGCCTTCTTTCTTTATTCTGTCTGGCATCCTTTATTTTCTGTATTCCTTGACCCATTTCAAGAAAGGACTTAAGGAAGTGCTGATTATTAAGTCAGATTAATTTTTCAATTGACTCACATAAAACGTATACTGAAGGTTTTTAGATGTGGGGTCATATGTGAGGACTTCCCAAGGAGGCACCCACCTGTTCACCTTGCATTAAATTCTCCTGCTCCCACTTTATCATTCTGTAGCCTGGACTAGTCTTCACAGCCTTTCACATTGAGTCCCTCAGCCTCGAAGTGGTCTTTTCCTGGTAATATCCAGGAATAGAACTGCCTTCAAAGAAAACATTACAGGTCTAAAAATTCCCTTTTTTCCTAAACACACAGAGAGCTGTTCATCTCTTCTTAGTCTTCCCCTGCTCAGGTTTGTCTGCAGTCTTACCTCCTGTTTAAACTGACTTTTAAAATGTAGCCCTTAAAATGGCAAGAAACTCAACAATTTTGTGCATGCAAGTAGTGCTCTGGAGACTTTTCAGATCATGAAGCTTATAACATGGACATGGCTTGTCTCTCCTTAGGTTAGGTTCATTTTTAAAACTTCCTTAAAACCACTAATCATTTTAAAGGGATTTTCCTGTTCAGTCCTGATGTAGTCTTAGCAGCAAAAAGCAAGTCTTTTGTAGTATGCTGACATGCAATTGATAGGAGGATATGCTGTTTTTAATACCCTGCGATTTACTCAAACGTGCTTCCCATTTCACATAGTGAACCAGAGAATACAGCTGGTGTTTAGTCTATTTTTATCTTAAAACAACATTTTCTTAAGTTGCAGTCAGTCTTAGCGAAAATTAGTTTATCTGAAATTAGCATTCCTATATGTACATGTACCTTGAATCCAAAACATTTCTGTAGCATTTGATACCATTTGAAATGTCTCATTTTTACAAGTGGGGCTTATTTCTCTTATCATGAGTCAAATAGCAGGATTACTGAGGGTGGAACAAGATAAAGGTGATTCATCCCACCTGAGGTCTCCTCATGAACTTCATAAGCATCTTATTTTTATAGAGGACGTTAATTAAATAAATACATCTGAATGAATGAGTGAGGAAGAGAGCAATGTACTCTATGCTCAAGTGCCTGGATATACTATACAAGGAATTAGCATGTACCTGTGTTGGCTGGGAAAGATGCTTTTTCACTTAGTCCATCCGGATGTATCTAGAAATGTGGCCTGTATTCATCCTAGTAGATACTAACAATGCTGGAGTAATCCCAACTCCAGGATCATGTTGTCATTGACAGTAAAATGTTAGAACATCTTCAACAGACACACAAATTACCGATAACAAAGCACTCAACACAATAGACCAATTCTTATAAATTTCCTTCTAGTATCTCCATCTGGTAAGTTACTAGCTGTTGCTTTAGGATTTGTGTACACACTTTAAGCATCTTCCCAAATGTTTATACAGACATTTTTCCCAACAGTATCTATATTTAAAAAAAAAAATTCGAGGATTCTTAATTTGTACGTTTCTGAAGAACTGGGGGGAGGGGGTGTTTGCCTGAAAAATTCTGTGTATTCCCAATTAAATGCTTGAAAAATATGTATTTATCCAGTAGCACACTTTACTTACTACTCACTAATATTTGAAGTAAAGTAGTATAATGTTTTGTGTGTTTTACAAAAAAAAGGTGATGCTATTCTGTTAAATCCATGCTATATTTCCTATCAGAGTGTCACTGTGTGCAGGATTTCTTATTAAAACAACAATCTCTAAAGTGATCTGCTGGACTTCTTCTCTCAAGAAACCCATCCAAGAAGGCTATCTATCCCCCAATAAACTGTTTTCTAGCCTATCATAAAATACAATCACTTTCTATAAAGAGATCAGGAAATTATGTAGTCAGACTTTTTGTGGTGTAACTTGTATTGCGGAAAACAATCTAACTGAATGAGGGTTTAGGTCTGAAAAGTCAACAATTGTATATTCAACTATTTAGATATTAAAAAAATTTGCCAAAAATATGCATTCTACTCATCCCAATGCAGTCAAGGTGCTTGCAATAGGGATTATCTATGCAGGTGTATCTTTACTGTATTAGGATCCATAGGAAAGTTCCCAGCTATTTTTACATATACAAGTACCTTGGGTAAAGTTTCACCAGAAGCAGATAGCCCAACACCGTGTAAGCATGCCCTCAAATCAGGGTTCAGTAGAGACAACAAAACTTCTACACATGAGTAAATTGTTCCTATTCAATTACAAGGATGATTAGGATAAATTAATATTTATATACTACTTCCTCCTACTTGCATTCTTTTTACTTAATGTCAGGAACACTGGATAGTCTTCCTCTCTGTTGTTGGAATCATATGCACTGGAAAAAAATTAAGCTATGTGTTCTAAGAAGCATTAATCCATGTGTAACACTAATATGTCTTTGAAGTAAAGCAATAAAACAGAACAGCACAGATCTATATAGAAAATATAGATTTGCTTTAACTGCTGAATAATTGTTAATTCAGGAAATAAACATAAAATATGTAGAATCTTGCAAATTCATGAATACATTTTCATAGCCAGAAATGCCATGACCGGGGAAAAAAAAAAAAAAAGAAAAATGCAGCAGTCTTGGTGAATGTTTTATGAGTTTACAGATCTTTTATCTTAACACTTACTACATTTTGAGACTGGTGAATAATTCACAATGAATATTTCATCAGACACATGTTGCCTTCTTTTTGCAAACAGCTCATAGTTTTCCAGATTCATTTGTTATTTGAATTTTTTTTTAAGTAACCATGTAGATTAATCCAAAACCATTATATGCAAGTATATGACAACTTAGTAGGACTGGTTAGTTGTGATGAGCCAGATAAGTCACAAGGCATTATTTCTATTCATGCAGTAGAACAACAAGCACATACTTCTGAAAGAAATACTTACACAAGCAACTATGACATTTAGTTTTTAGTGAATACCCCTGCATGTGATAGGGGAGCATGTATTCTATGACCATTTGTGCCAGT
The DNA here is from genome assembly GCA_025920805.1 of Petroica traversi. Taxonomy (NCBI): domain Eukaryota; kingdom Metazoa; phylum Chordata; class Aves; order Passeriformes; family Petroicidae; genus Petroica; species Petroica traversi. The sequence goes on from JAHLSL010013749.1 coordinate 3,939,408, forward strand.
AAAAGGCAATCATTCAAATGTCTGTAGAAAGCAAACACAAAAGGGGATTGTCATTATCGCATAGCCAACACAATATACAATCTCATTTTTAGACAGGCAAATGAATTAAGAATATGCTGTTGGTAGGGCAGATAAGTGACACTGAGGACACAAAGACAATCCCAGGGGCAGATATTTGCATACTATTTGTCTGTGTCCCCTTTTTGTAATTGTTTGATGCTGTTGGTACCTTTTGTTAAGACGAAAAATAGTTCCTAGGCAGTAGCAAACTAGGCTGATGACAGTAGCAACAGCCATCCAATAGTCGTCCTCAAAATTGATTTTGTTCCATGCTGTGCTGTCTAACCATTGTCCTCAGGGTTGCTTGAGGAGGTGAAAATCACTTCTCACTTTGTAATATACTTCTTCTATGACAACGGCTAAAAGGAGCTGTGTCAGAGAAGCTGTTGGGGGGGCTTTAAATAAGTGGAGGATCCTTACAACCAAGGAAACCTTATATAACAGTATCCAATTAATTTATATCCATTTAACCTACTGGACTCAAAATTACAGTAATTGATCTTAGAAGCTGGCATCAGTTTTCATAGAACAGTAACATACTGAATTATCTACAAGATTAATAATTTTTACCTTCCTGCCACCTTTACTTTTACTAAGCAACTGTTGCAAAGTGGACAATCCCCATTGTTCTCTTTACACAGCCTGGCTTCTCATTCAGTCACACCTAACACCTAACAGCCATTGTATTTTGTCCGTATTGGAAATGGTGAACACCACAGGGTATGCTGTAATGAGCCAGCTGTGCATAAACAGAGATTAGAAATACCAGTCAGCTGTGCCTGAATTTTATCTTGACACTTTCCAAAACTGGTTTTGCTAGTACTACTTTCCTCCATGTAGCACTACTTTCCTCCACATTATACTAAAAGCATGTGACTGTCACATGTTTTCAGTCCAGACAGAGAATAAAAGTATGACAATAGCAGGTGCTAGTATTAACACATTTCAAAAATCCATTGTTGGCAGAAGTACAAGCATCTTGATTTACAGAGGTATTTGAAGTACTGTCATTCGATTTCAGTGGGAATTAAGTACCTGACCTGTTTAGGCATTTAGATAAATCTTACTAAACACCCATCTTCACCTCTAGGCAGCTAAATAGCTCTATGTGTTTGATTTATAGCATTTAAAAGAGGTTGCTGAGTCTTTAACTCAACTCTGCCAGCACATTAAATACAGATGCTAGGCAGCATAAGACTCTGCAAAATACTTAGAAAGTATTAGCTAACACAGGCTATTACCTTAAATCTTTACCTCCAGGGGTTCTTGGAGGGTAAAAGAATTTTACCTCTCAATGGAAGGGGCAAAATCAAGACTAGATTGTCCTAAAGAAGGAAACAGAAACCACAAAATCTTTTCTCAGCCATACCAAACCCAGTGGTTTTCTTGCCTGTAACTGAGCACCACTATTAAGCATGTGGTTGAATAAACATCAGCCAAACTTGAACATGTTATGATTATTTGGGGATTTCTTGTTAATGACTATTGTGCAGACCACCCAGCTGCATAGACAAAGTGTGCAGATCTGAAAATATCCCTGTGTATAGTGAAATTGCAGTCATTAGGACCGCCGCAGAATACCATTTCCCTAGCACTGGCTACACACCCAGTGAGTCCCTCATTCCCCTGGTAAGGAGAATGGCTTTCAATTAATTCCTCAAAAAGGAGAAAAAAAAAGAAAATAAAAAAGCAGCTGCAGTGTGCACATGGCATAAGCAGTTTACTAAGGCACTACAGTGCAGTGTCGTGCAGGCTGTTAAAGGAAATCTGGTACTCCGGTGATAATGTGTATATTCATTCAGTATAAATGACTAAGTTCAAAAAAATGTACAATGAATCATGGTTGCAAGGCTGGACTTGCTTTGATTAACTACACTAGTATAATGAAATCCAACAGAGCAATCACTGAAACATTTAGCTCCAAATGTAAATCTTCTCCTACTCTGAAAAAAACATGTTAGGCAATGAGAGGGGGTATATAATACAGCTATATTTCATATAATGAAAGTGGAAGCAGTTGGAAAGAAAAGGGGATGTTAAAAAGTTGTTATGCTATGTTTGGCAAGAATGAGTAATTCTGAATATGTCAGTCATTATAATCCAGCCAATTTGTGTTCTAAAGGTCAATAGAGACATTTTCTATAGTGGTACAATAGTTATGCTAAATACAAAATAAACATTTATAAGACAGTTTGGATTATTAATATGGTACCTCAATGTCCCTTGGGGAATTAATCTCAGTTTAAATTAAGGGCATAGATTGATCGATATAACAAAATTTTATTAAAAACTTACTGATATTACCCATGGCACTTTCACTTCAGCAAGACTGTAATGTTGAATTCCCACATCTCAGGCTGGTCTTAACAGTAGAGATGAAAGGTGTCTTTTCTACCAAGAAGTAGAGTGCTCTTTCTTCAGAAAGCCTACTGTTCCACTACGAGCATGATGATTTCCTCATACGGCTGCTGGTCATGCATCTGGACACTAAGGTATGTAATTTTTCCAAGGAAACTTCTCTGCCAAGTGTCATTAATGCCAATAAAAGATAACCTGCACCAGTGGGAAACCTAGACCTGAGGGATTTTTCTAATACACAACTCAAAACGTCACAGGTTTTCCATATGTCACAATTTCCCTGCTGTTCTGTCCCTTTTGCCTGTGCAGTTGAATACAGTCTGAGATGACAGGTTTTTTCAGTGGTCACTAGAATTACTGTGAACATAAAATGCAGAACATGGGCAAATGGAACAACAAAACCAGCAGGGAAATCTTTCCCTTCTACTGTTGTTTGCCCAGAGAATTTAATGGGGAGAGGACAGAGAAGAAAAATTATGGTGAAGAAATCTGCTGCCACTGTGAGAGAGACTAAGGTGGCAGTGCTGGTTTTGGGATACTCTCCAGGCTGCATGTGACCAGGGGCAGAGAGTCCCTGGAGGACGTACCACAGAAACACATTGGGGAAGCATCTTAGTGATTTTCTGGTACTTCTTCCTGTGTTAAGAGCGGGAGTTAAGAGGACTCAGAAGATTTCTTCAAAATGTTTCTGTTTAAAGGAGTGAAAGACTGCAGAAAAATATTCTTTCCCCAATATAATACCGCATTTCATGCAACAAGCTAGAACTCTCACATCTGTTGTGAAGACTACACATTATTAATTTGATATGGAAGGTGTATGTAAATATTAATTTCCAAGATTCAATATAAATTGAATATTTTGTGTTGGCCCATAGGCCTTAATATACCATCAACAGAAGGCCTCACACACTGAGTAGAGTGAGAGTTAGGGACAGAATGAAAATTGCTCAAGGGACAAAAAATATGTTTTTACTTGCTTGGAAATCACAGTCAACCTCCAAGCCCCCGTTTCCCTAGAAAGACACTGAAATCCATGTTCCAGCATCAACGTAACTATCCTGATCAAAGTTGCTCATTCACTGTTGCCATCTAAATCTTTCAAAGCACTGACTAGTAAATGGAAAGCATACTGGTTGCTATTCCTAAAATGCTTTCTACTATGACTGTAAATTTCTTATTTAATTTTTCTTATCAATTACCCTAGTTGATAGGGAGCTTGAGACTGAAAAAACTAAACAACTATTCTCCCAAACTCTGCAGACAGTGTTGTACAACTTCACAATATAGGCAGAAAAATAAGCTTATTTTGAAACTATCTTTTCCTTAGAAAATTTTGTAAAAATGGCACTGGCTACAAAATTATCTTCATTGATATGCTAAGTTCAATACCATCACTGATTGCAAAGTATTAGAGAAACTAAACACAATTTTGTTTGTTGCACACTTTGACGAAGAGACTGTCTACATCACATGGAATTTTAAGCAGGTTAGACAAAGCTTCCTTGACCACCAAAATGTCCTCTGACTTTTGGGAGTGCTGTGTGCTGCCTTTCCATGAGCAGGAAAATAGTGAGAGGAGATTCCCCAGGACTGGGAAAATAAGAAAATCAAGGAATTCTTTTACAGACTAGGAGCTAGCCAGCTTTGCTCAATGAAATGTTTAAGCATGTTTACAAGTAAAAGAATAAAGCATGGGTGTTAGTGCTCTACATGATTTGTAAATACCACAAGGAGGGTGGGAAGACACCCTTTAGTTTCACTCAAATGTTTCTTGGGGCATGTGAATGTTATTTATTAGAAATGAAGCAAACCGACTCAGCCAGGCTGTTTTAACAGCTTGATTAGCCTGTTTCTAAACTTTAAAGGATTTTCAAACCTGCCTCTAATTTTTATAAATGGTAGCATGTGATGAAACTGCCCGCATCCTCACCATAGAGTTGAGTTGGAACACATATCATGTGCTTTTCGCCAGAGGGGAAGGCTGGGACCACACAAAGGGTGTCCACCCAGCCCTTCCTGCAGGAGAGTGTCCTGCAGAGACCTCTCCTGGCAGAGCTCAGGAAGTCACGCTGGGCTCCTTTCCTTGGTCATGGTGAGCCTCTACAGACTCAATCTTCCGATTGCTGAAAGGCAGACAAGCCTTGAAAATATTCCCTTTTTTCTTTCTTTTTCTTTTTTTTTTTTTTTTTTTAGTCACCTGTTTTCCCCAGCTCTCTACAAAATCACAATGGTTGCTTTATTTCTCATGGTAGTTGATGCTTTCTGTAGTTGCTTTATTTCTGAGGGTAGTTGGTGATAATGGACAACTCTAGATTGCAAGTTTCCATCATATGCTGCTCTTTCAGGTAGGTGAATTATGCCTGATGCATTCTTTGGCACGTACCCCAACCAGTGAAATCTGAAAAATGTATCAATATTTGAAAATTTAAAAAAAAATACATTAGGAAGTTTAGATCAGAGGATTGCAGCATTATTGATGTAGAGCACAGCTGAGTTAGTGCTTTCCAATTTTATACCGACAGCAGATTAAAGCAGTGGGAAAAAATGTTCCAGCAGAATAAAATATCTATGATAAAACTTCAAGAGCTCCAGTGGTGGAATAACCTCACATCAGGCTCCAGTTTACAGGGTAAATTTTAGAATATGTGTGAGGGGGAAACAAGTCAGCATGAGAGATTTAAGTAAGTAACACTGTCTTCTGCCAGTAATACTGCTGTATATCCCACAGTTCCCTTGAGTGATTATGCCAATATCTGCAGCATTGGGATTGGTCACCTATTAATCAGGGGAAGAAAAGCTTCACATCTCTTCTGTGAAGAATCATGAACTGAGGAACTAAATGCAGGCAAACACATCGAATAACTTTTTTCTTACAGCAGAGTGACATAAGCAAATATAAATCCCAATAGTGTTATTATAATGCCTGCTAAGCTAATTGAGAACATATTCATTTGCTTCAGCTAAATAAATTACTGTTACAATTATATGACCCCAAGGTCATCTCCTTTAGGAGATGTCTAGCACTTGAATTAACTATTCAACTCTTCACAGTAAGTGGCCTCAGCCAATCAATGCCAAATAAATGCTGAAATATGCATTTAATTATCCTAACACTTTAGCTTCTAAACGCTTTTCTTTGCCAGCAGTATTTTTGTTTGCTAATTTATTCTGGAAGAGTAAGAGTTTTCTGTGTCTAGTCCTAGCATCATCTTTGTAAACTCTGATCCCAAAAGAGATCACAGCCAACCATCACAAATAGAACTGCTTACAAAGAGATATTCCTTTAATGTATTGGAGCAAAAAAATTTTATTCCATATTCTTTATATTGCTGGTTGCAAAAAGCAAACAGACAAATAATTTTTATGAAGCTTCAAAATCATGAGCCCCTGATGTGCTTTTCCAGGGTAGCTAAGGACAAAATGCCTCTTCTAAATGAAGAATCCATGTTTTGTCAAACTCAGATTTACTACAGATGAATTAAAGCTGAAATTTAAAATGTCAGTGAGCTCACTACAAACTGTTTTATTTTTGAAATTACGTGGTATAATTTACACATCAGCTAAAGCCTGCTACAAAAAAAACCCAAACATTAAAATATAAGTACTGCTGAAAGCAAAAAGCTGCTTTCCATCCTTCTGATTTGCTAAAACAAATCCTAATGGATCTTGGGGTAAAGCCTAGGCCCATTCCTATAAACCCAGTTTAAGCCCTTTACATAAGTACTGCATTGGACTCCTCTACTGGAGCACATCGTCCCTTGAGGAGCACACAGTAAGTTGTTATTTAGGCTTTCCACATTATGTATTAGTCCCTAGAAATAAGAAAGCTCCTGACCGTTCTTCTGTAAATTGGAATAGAATTAAATTTGCCATTTATTTGCACCACTGTAAATAAGAGCTCAGCTTGGTCCTGCGTACAGAATAATCCCTGCATAACTAAAAATGACTTGTCTTTTAATCTTGAAGACTTTTCTGGATTTTGCATAGTTTATCATGTAAATAAACAAACATATCCAACTGCACTATAAAAAAGACTCTAATTTTGCAGTTACTTGTAATACAATTTTCATGAATATTAATTATTTTAAAGAGAAGAATAAAAGTGATGACATCCTGCAGACTAGTAGACTTCATACCTTCAGAAAAAAATGTTTCGTTAATTTTTAAACAAGAGGCATTAATTATTGTGCTTTCTGTGGCAAGACTGACTTTTTTTGTAAATGATGACCATAATTAGGCTTCTCATAATGAACACTGCTATTACTAAACAGTACAATTTATATAATGTCTCTACTCTAGGAGACTGCTTTTTTATTGAGGAGAAAAGGCAGATAATGACTGAGATTATAGTTTAATAATATTTTTTTAAGGATATTGCAAAAAACCATATATAGAATATATTAATCTTTAAGCAAAACTTAATTTCTAACTGTTTAGCCAGAAAAAGAATGGAATTATTTTTCCTGACTGTAATGCAATGTTGATGTTTCTCCTAGTTCTAGAGAAATGTACAAATTAAGTTATACCCTAGTGATATTTTAATACAGTGTAAAACATTTCTATGTCATTCATATACTTAATTTAAGCCTGGCAGATCAATGCATAGACAAAAATTACTTGAAACTGCTACTAGCCAAATAATTAATTTCTTCACAATTACTTCTAGCTCTGGGAAGCATTTTATTCAACTGCAAATACAAACTCTTTGCACCTTTGTCTGTGGCGACCTTTGGAGATTCTCTCATCTTGAAGGCAACTCCAAATTGTTATCAAAGAAAGGGATTTTATCTACATATGTTCTTGTTTTTCCAAGCAGCGGAAAAGACTAACATGTATTAGGTGACCACTTCCAGAACTAGTATTCTAAACATCAACACCTGAGATTTTGTGCAAAAAGTTAACTAGTGAATGCTAATATTTGCTTATAATATTTTCTGGATGTTTCAGCTGGGTTCAGAAGTGCTTCATGAAACAAAAAGAGACAAATTTTGCTGAGTTTAAAAACAGTTCAGCTAATGGCAGCTCCTAGGAAAATGCTGATTTAGCCACAGTTCACACGTGGCATATTCTCTTGCTGTTTCCCTGATTAAATATGTGACTGCATATTCCTATTTGTGTTGTAAGATGGTTTGCAAAATTACACAAATTTAGTTCATTTTTTTGGTAGCATCTAAATTACTTTGGAACAAAAGTGTTTCTCGTATTGCAAGGAATCTATCCTTCTAAGATATGTTAAGGGTAATGATTTATGAAATCCCACTGAAAACATTTGTACTGCAGCTCTATGATTTTTTCTGACCACAATTTTAGTGAAAAGCAACATTATTAGAAGAACAAAGCAGGGTGATTTGGGAAGAACCTTCTACTACATGGATTTGATTCAAAGTGACATTTTAAAGTCATACCCCAGGCTTGCTGAGCTTTTGGTCAAGCTGTGCAGGTCAGATTATGTTTTGTAACATCAGGAAGTCAGAAAGGGCAGAGGAGAGGGCTTTCCATCATTTACAGTCTAAACACATGCCTTATGATGACATTAGACTGAAATTTCAATCCTTAAAAACTGGAGGTGGACAGATACTTTCTGTCTAACTGGACCTTCACAGGTATTTGTGAACAGGCTAAATAAATGTTTTTAGGGAAAAAAAAAAAAAAGACCCAGAAATTACCATGGAAGGAAAAGACATTGTTTGGTTTTGAATGAGAAAAATTAAAACAGAATGTTTTGTTTCAGGCCAGTTCAGCCCAAATCAAAAAGTCATGATCTGACAAACTGAAAAGAAGCTTTTCATTTCACATCAGTTTGACATTAATCAACGTCTGTCTGAAGTGCTGTTACATGCCATAAGATTTGTAGTTCTTTGTGCTGGGGACCGGAAAGCATGTTTCAGCTGTCAAATCCAAGTACATGTCCCTGCCCTGTCCTAATAAACCTTGTGTGCACATCATCCGCCTTCCCTTTCTTTCTCTTCTTCTTTGCTGCACTTTCGCTAGGAAAGAAATTGAACTCATAAAGAGAAAACCATGTCACAAAAGCATCAGTCCTCTTGTCTTCCAGGTGTGGGAACAGGAGTGCAGACCTTGCTCTGGAGAAAATATGCTCTTTGGACAGAGCCATGACCTTGCCAGATGAACACTGCTTACCTTTGCTCTCCCTCCATTAAAGAAAAAGCTCTCTCTGGGAAACAGGATTATTTTCAATATACCAGAATATGGCCTAGTGTCTATAAAGGATTGTATTCTGATGTTCATTTTTTAACCTGTAAGTAACTTTGAAGAAGTTTGTCAGGCAATTGTGGGACAGGAGGCTCATGAACTGTGTAATGAAGAAAGAAGAGGCTTACCCATCTCCTGATTTATCTCAGTGATGTGTTTTGTGTGTTAACTGATGAATTCACCTTAGCTCTAATTAAAACATTTTTGAAGCCAAATTCTTCATTAAAAGGGTAGTTTCCTATAAATAAAGAATAGTTACTGCTACAAGATATTTGGATATGTGAACAAAAATCTTAGACTAACTCTAAAAAGAGATGAACTAACATTTCTGGCCACAAATTTTTGCATTACCTGTGTTTCCATAGAAATGCACAGACAGCTAAAATGAAAGATTTTTCTTGAAAAATATTTTCTGAAATGTTTTGCATTTTGTAGAACAGGACAGTGTTACAGCAATTGAAGGAGACTGTAGATTTGCCACTGTTAGTCCTTGTTATGGAGCATGCACAGCAAGTTACTTGAAAGAAAATGAACATGTAGCCTTATAACCCCTGCCTGCTTGTGGCTGCATTTTTGTATGTTTCCTGATCAACTCTGACTCAACTCAAAATATCTTGCTTGCCTCTTGCAAGCATTTTTGACAAAATAAGTTAAACATATTTTAATATCACCTAGGCACATCCAAAATACACTCTTCTGTATATTATAAAATTGTGAGAGTGCATGACAGTATTTTAGGTAAAAAAAAAATAAAAAAATAAAAAAAAATCAGTGTGTATTATATATCATACTGAAAACTGGCTGCTTCTTACCAATGAAATATGAGCACACTTTGCAGTAGCTGTCCTTTGCTAGAATTTAAGACTAGAGTTACAGCCCAGACAGGCTTTAGATGATTTCCTTCTAGAGGAACCAAAGGAACCAAACCTGTGCCACAACACGCTAGAGCCCTTGCTGGGGGTGGTAGTGTTCATGCTGGCAGGTTAGCTGCAACTACGGGTAAAAAATGCAGGCACAGCAGATGCAGGTAGAAAAGCTGTGTCTTGGCGCTGTGTAACTTTGAATCATCATGTATCTGCTAAAGCATGGTTTTCACAGGACAGTAGTACACCTTCAGAAGTCCTCTTATTCTTCTGTCAGCTAGGAAGTAGTGAGTGAAAAAAAATCACCCCTGGAGTTACCTTTTAACAAGGGATGGGGCAGGAGAATTGACAGACAGTTCCTGTATTACCACGTCTAGCTGGTACAGGGCTGCATGAGAGATGTGCTTAGCACCTAGTTCTTACTCTAAACTGAGGACAAACAATAAAACATAGAGTGATTCCTATTTGCACTGCTCCTTTTCAGGGCTGATGGCTGGTTTTCCCTTTTGGACTCTGTAGCACTGTGAATGCTGCTCCTGAATAATCATTCCACCAAGGAAACTGAAGGTGGTTGGAAAGGCAGAGGGCATAATAAAAATAAGAATGAATTGCAGTAATGAAGCAAAAACTCCAAACCGCTTTGGCAATGGTTTTCATGATGAGAGGATGGGAGCCTTTCTAATTTGCGGCATATGATGTTCTGGAGGCCAGTGTTCAGATGAGAAAAAAAAATATTTTAAAATTCATTTTCATTGATTAAAAGATAAATAAAAAGCTAAGACAGACATGGGAACACCAAAAGAATACATTCCTTGTATTCAACCAGAGGTTTTCAACAGCCTTTTTTACATTGCTGAGCATGATTTTTGCATTAGCACAGCTCAAGTGAAACAGATTGAATAAAATTTTCTTCGCTATGAGGGTGGTAAGAAACTGGATGGAATCTGCAAAGAAGCTGTGGACTCCTTATACCTGGAATTGTTCTGGGCCAAGTTGGATGGTGCTCTGAACAATGTGGTAGTAGAAGATGTCCCTGTTCATGTCAGGAGGGTTGAAAATCAAAGATCTTTATGGTCCTTTCTGACCCAAATCATTCTGTGATTCAATGATTCTGTGAAATAAAAGGCAAGCAAAACAATTCTTCTACAGTCTCTTACATATAGTAATCTCAAGAACACTGTTAAAGACCACACTTGTTGGTGTCTTGTAAACCAGAACATGTCTGTTTGTTTTTCTGTTTTTACGGAGTAAAACTTCTAGTCTCAAATGCCTTTTTGCTGTATGTTTTCTGGTGAAATTGCAACCATTCATTTTACAGCATCAGTTCTGGGGAAAGGTAGCAGTTTCTGAAATTTTAATATTTGGGGGATTATGGAAGGTGGTTCCTTGATCATGGCTTAACAGTGGGTATTAACTTGCATGGTAAACCCAAGCAGCTGATGGAAACCAATAACATAAATATCAGCTACCACTGTACTGCTATCCTGGTATGAATATATTGTACCAACCCAAAAAACCTGGCTGAACCAATTCCAACTGGCACGCATTTGAAGTTCAATATAGAAATATCACAGTACTATCTTCTACATACAGAATAATGGAGGCATCCTAAAATGAATTAAAACACTTCTGGCCAACAGACTGAAAATACTATTTGTTATAGCATATGATCTGGCTTGAATGACATTATTTTGGAAAAACTTCACAGGCTCAATTGCATTTTACAGCTGAAAATATTGACATTGTTGTGACAGCCCATGCTGAACAGAACAACAAATTGGTATTAGAAAGCAGAGAGCTCTAGGAGAGAATGCCAAATTTAATGTTCAAACTATTTTTGTATGGAGGAAATATAACATTCTTGCTTCATACAAATTGATTAGCGGGGCTTTGCTTTGTGGTACTAATGGTGAAGATGAAAACTGCAATTCCAAACTGTGTAAGGTTCTGTAAAAAGATTCCCTTGAAATAGCTCCAAACAATTAATTCCAGGCTTAGAGAATACTGATAAAAGCTTACAGTCCTCCTTACTTCCTCCTCTTTCTCATTGTTACCCTCAAATCCTTTCACTAAACTGTATTCGAGGGCAGCCTCAAATATTATGAAGTACTTTATTAGTAAAACAGCTTTTCTTTTGAAAAATGTCCAATGCTCACAAGAAGGTTTATCAAAAAGTGCAGTGTTTCCAGATGTACTTTCCACCAAAAGCATTGTTTAGCTTTGATGTAGAATTTCTGATTGAAAAACAGGGAGAAAGGCATGAATTAATATACATCTCCAAGGCAAACACAGTTTAGAGCTACACCAAGAGTTAGCTTGAGACTTCTGGATATCATCTTTGTCTTGTATTCACATGGTGACACAGGATATATTTTGTGGTCCAGTAATAAGGAAAACTGGGAAATAAATGCAAGTTTTTTGCGTTCAAAAAAATCCATCCTAACTTTGGCCTACTTCTTATTGAAGTAAACAGAGCACTGTCAAAATTCTAGTTTTACATTAATGAAGAAGAGAAGATACTGCTACAGTTTCAATAAGATGCACAGGAGGGAAATTTGTTTCCAGTCTTGTTTACTTGCAATGTTTTCCATTGACTGCAGACCTCCCATTTTCTTAGACACTGAGACTTATCCCTTAGCTTCAATATATGGAGGGGATTTCTGAAGACATCAGGGATGAATATCACTAAACAGACAGATGATAAACACTTTAAAATTAGTAGCAAAAGAACAGCCAAGAAACTTCTAGTAGACATGCCATAAGCCATACCACTTGACAAAAGTAATTAGAAAATCTAATCTTTTACATCACTGAATAAAAATAAACTGATGTGGGTTTGTTTTTTCCCTTTGTTTCTGGTGAAAAGGTGCAAAATGACAAATCATCAAAATTTACTTTGAATTTTTACAATATAGAGAGAGGCATGGAAGATTTTAAAATAAATGTGCTCCAAACAATGGGCTTTCATTTCAAATAATCTGTGTTTCTATGCAAGCAATGAAGTGCACTTTGTTGAATAGAAGGTTTGTCATCTTTTGCCAAGTTGGAAAGTCTTTCACATAAAGCCTACCTATTTAAGCTGCGGTATCAGAAGATGTGAAACAACAGCTAATAGACAAAGACAAGAAGAAAACCTAGACTTTCTGGCTGAGTAAAGAGATTGTTTCAAGAAATGAGAATTGCTGCTAGCCCCAGTGCCTCACGGATGTAAAGCCTTTCCCTGTCAATTCCCTGTATTCTTTCCCTCCCCTTTACTTCTTTTTCCTTGCTCAGACTTTCCCTCCTCAAATTCATTCTTGTGCTAACGGTAAGGAAAGGAGAAGGACTGACCATTCCCGTTCCGGTGCCCTTCATTTGCCTCGGGTGAAGATTGGTCACCAATAGCTCCTGGACAACTCTCCACCCAGGAAGTGCAGACTATGCGTAAAGAAAGGGTAGAGATGCTGCGAAAAGCACCAGAAAAATAACATCTTGTCCTCTGACTTCTTCCTTTCACCCTTCTGTGCTTTTCCTCTAACCTTTTTCTCAACGAGACACACATGTTAAGTGTGTGTAATGTATTTTTAGCAATGGGAAATGGGGGGTAAGCAGTTGCAGGCCCACCTGAGGTTTGAGATGTGTGTGCTCTGGGTGTCAAAGAGCCTTGGCTATATGAGCCAAGCTTGCTTCCCATTTCCTGCACAATAGCATCCAAGGGCTAAGCTGGGGAAAAGGTGATGGATTACCAGAGCCATGCTCATGGGGATTAATGGCTGCACCAGGGTGTCAGTGGGAAAGACTGAGGCTGGGGCTTGGGAGGGTTCTAGGAACACCAGGACCTGGAGTAGAGTTCTATGCAAAGAGTTCTGCCTGAAAGGTCTGAGAGGCAAGGGGGCAGTGAGGATTTCAGGTGTCCATGCTGGAAGACAGGAATAGGATTTAGAAAGCAAGAACTGTGCAGGGCTCTGAGGTAACTCTTGCTGCAGACAGATTTCTTACAAGTAGAAATATGTAGGGGAGCAAGTGGAGGACTGGATTTTGGACTAGATCACAGATTGGAAAGAAATAAAAATTAATATTTTTGAAAAAAAATCCTAAAGTTTGAGAGCTAGAATAACTACTTCATTGCTGTGGGAAGGAGGGAAAGGAGCAGAGATAAAATTGTAGCTCTCTCCTTGACTGTTACAAACAATGTTCCTGGGGACCAAGAGGAATAGTAGAGAATATTTAGCACTGAATAACCTCACTTCCTTTGCTTTTATCCCTCCAATAATTAAAAGGTGAGTGACCAAAGGAGCATAGAATTTCCCAAGTTAGAAGGGACCCATAAGGATCAAGAATCACAGAATGGCTAAAGTTGGCAGAATCCGTCAGTGGAATCATCTGGTCCAACCTCCCTGCTCAAGCAGGGTCATCCCAGAGTCCGTGGCACAGGATTGTGTCCAGACAGTCCTTGTGACAGTGACTCCACAACCTCTCTGGGCAATATGTGGCAGTGAACAGTCATCTGCAGACTGAAGAAGTTTTTCCTCATGTTCAAGTGGAATTTCCCTGGGCATCAGTTTGTGCCTGTTGCCTCTTGTCCTATTGCTCAGCATCACCAAGCAGAGGCTCCATCCTCTGGACACCCACCTTTCAGATACTTGAATACATTGACAAGATCTCCCTCCTAGCTCTCAGCCTTTCCTCATAAGTGAGGCTGCAGTCCCCTAATCATCTTCATAGCCCTTGACTAGGCCTGCTGCAGGAGCTCCATGTCTTTCTTATCTTGTGCAGCCCAGAACTGGACACAGTTCTCCACATTCAGCCTCACCTGGGCAGGACAGAGTAGAGTAGAGTAGAGTAGAGTAGAGTAGAGTAGAGTAGAGTAG
>JAHLSL010013749.1:3960422-4002508 GCA_025920805.1 Petroica traversi
AGAGAGAGAGAGAGAGAGAGAGAGAGAGAGAGAGAGAGAGAGAGAGAATGGGCAGTGATGCCCAAAATGAAGTATGGCTTTGTCCCAAAAGCCAAAATTTGTCTGAAAATATGGAATAGGTTTCTCAACTTCCTTACCCAACTACACTAAAGATGGGTAAAGCCACAGTTATTACTTTACTGATTATCAGTATTTTAAATAAGCGGTTTCTGCATTTGCCATGATGAATGTGAATGTGCACCTATAGCTAGAAAGTGTCAGCTCTATCTCTCTAATAAACTAAGGTTCCTGTTTTATTTTTTTTACAAAATACTTTGAAATTTTTTTATTTTCTGGGCTAAAGTCTGAGGAATGCTGAACAGCCTCTGCTATAGAATAGCATGTAATTTCAACCTACAATTCAGTTTGTGTCCTTAAAATGAAATACATGCCCTAGAAGAATTTTCTCTCATTTCTAGAAATTGCATGATAATTTATTTTTGAAACATATAGACAAATGAAAACTACCAGGCCACCAAGTGTTTTTTGCAGACAGAAAAAGCACTGGAAATGTGGCAGAGCTCTGCCAGAATGGAGCACTATGCTGCATCTAAATGTATTGGCACATTATGAAGTATTCTGCCAATTAATTCTGCCTGCAAGCAGGATTTCTTTGTAAGCTACCTACAAACGCCTTCTCTGCTTCAATTAGTTTTTCTGTTTCTTTGTTAGAAAAAGACAACAAAGTTTTTATACCATATACATCAATCTGAAATATCTAGTCAACATATAAGCCTTTGAAAAACTGATAAATATACGCAGAGATTTTTTTTTACATATCAGAAATTAAGATTTCTGAAACCTAGATACTTTAGTTTTATGAACTCAAAACACATTACTGTCAGAATGAGTTCCTTTATACTTTTGACTAATGGCTGAGCTGCATACCTCTAAAGGTAGAACTAGAGAAAACACTGGCAGGAATTCTCATGTGCAGCGCTTGAAGTGCTGAAACTGCCCATCTGACTAATATATCAATATAACTATAAGAAATTGAACTAGACCTAGTACAAGAAGTACAATTAAACTAGACCTAGCCCTTAAAAGATACCCATAAAAAAAAAAAAAAGATAAAAAGATAAAAAAAGATAATAGCCATCTGTCTTCAATAGTTTCAGTAGATTGGGTGTTCAATACCTGAATCAAATGCCTGCATAAAGCTCTACACAGGCCAGCCCTACCTGATCACACTAGAAATAATCATCAGCATGGCTGAACAACCACGGTTTTTCAGTGATAACTTCATTATGGATTTCGTGGGGCACAGTAATTTTCATATAGTGATTTGTCTGTAAATACTCATGGTAGGGCTTTTCAACAAATTGGCTGATTTACAGAAAGCTCTTTCAAGCTTTAAGGATTAAACTTGCTGCAGCTCTTCAATAATCAAAGGTACAATTCTTCGTTATTTTTCTTCCCCTTGAACTTTGGAAATAGTAGACCATAGCCCAGCAGAGACATTTTCTCTGCAAAGTACTTAAGTATGTTTCTGAAATTCAATAGTCATTTTCCTGGACCCATTATGCTATTGCCTGTAGTTAAATACCCAGGCATAGCTGTAGGAAAAAGAAAGCCTCCCACAGTAGAGAAAAAAACCCTGTGAAGCCTTAATACAGTTGCTTCCAGAGATGATAGAAACGTAAACACAGTGTAGAAGAAAGTATGGTTATATTCTGGTATAGTTACAACCCCACTTACAAGAGGAGAGGAAATTACACCCTAGGGACCAGAACACATTGCTATAGCTTTGCTCATATATTTATTTTGAACCAAGATCCAGTTTCTACTCTTGGTGCTTCTGGCTCCAAATACATGAACTCTCCAAGATATATTTAAAGTTTCTTCCATTTCAATCAGATCCATTTTAATGGATTTTAATGGCCTACTGGGGAAGAAATAGGCATGAATGTGTTGGCTATCTGAGCCAAAACTGAAAGGAAGTTTGGTATAGGCTTATTATTACTGCAAATAAAATACTATTTTAAAAAAACCCCAAATTATTGTATTAGGCTTGGATGACTAGGTTTTTGTAGCAGGGTGACTGCAGGAATAGCTTCTGTGAGAAGCTGCCAAAAATTTCCTCTGTGTCCAGCAGAACCAATGCCAGCTGGCTCCATGATGGATGTGCTGCTGGCCAGGACTGGGCCAATTAGAAATTGTGGTAATACCTCTGTGATAACAAATTTAAGAAGAAGAAGGAGAAAAGGTTATTGCACCATTGTAACTGTGACCAGAGAAAAGCAGGTGAGAACATGTGAGAGCAACAGCTCTGCAGACCCCACGGGCAGTGCAGAAGGAGGGACAGGAGGTGCTCCAGGTGCTGGAGCTGAGGTTCCCCTGCAGCCCGTGGTGCAGCCCGTGGTGAGGCAGCTGTGCCCCTGCAGCCCATGGAGGGTCACAGGGCTGCAGAGATCACCTGCAGCCTGGGACGAGCCCTACACCAGAGCAGGGGCATCCTGAGAGGAGGTTGTGACCCCATGGGAGGCCTGTGCTGGAGCAGGGTCCTGGCAGGGACCTGCAGACCTGGGGAGAGAGGAGCCCACACCGGAGCAGGTTTCCTGGTAGGACTGCACCCCATGGAAGAGTGACCATGCTGGTGCATTTTGTGGCTGTTTCCCATGGGATGGACTCACATTGGAAAGTTCATGGAGAACTACCACTTGTAGGTGGGACCACACACTGGAGAAGGGGAAGGACTCCTGGCTCTGAACAGAGTGAAAAGCTTTTGATGAAGTGACCATCACCCCCATTCCTTGTCCTCCCCTGCACCACTGGGGGAAGGAGGTACAGTAGGGCAGGAGAGAGGGGTGGGGAAAGGTGCTTTTAAGGTCTGTTTATACTTCTCATTATCCTGCTCTGATTTTATTAGTAATAAATTCAATTAATATCTCTAATTTCAGCCTGTTTTGCCCATAACAGTATTTGGTGAGTGATCTCCCTCTGCCCATATCTCGATTCACAATATTTTCTCTCTTCATCCAGTTGCAGAGGGGAGGGATAGAGCAACTTTGCTGGATGCCTGGCATCCAGCCAGGGTCAACACATTACAATTACTTTTTTCATTTATTATTATTATCAGAGAAATAAGTTAAAGTATTTGAAAAAAACCTCAGACATTAGGTGAATGAAGTTTTTGCTACTGCAAAAGGAAATATATCACTATTTACTCCTTCCTCACTGAAGGAAGGGTCCCAGCAGTATATTTTCTAGTATTTTATCCTAACTAGTTTTTAAAATCTTGTGATAAATGGCTGAAGCTCCAATGGAGAGGGTAATAATATTTTATGGCTGAACTATATCTCATTGTCTGCATAAAAAATAATAAAAATCCCTTTTTCTCTGTTTTGAATGTCATCATCTTATTCCTCATTATGGATTTAGTCCATCTTGGTGTTTTCATCTAGTATTTATCATCATATTTGAAAATATAGGCTATTCTTATATCTTATTCTGGTCATTGTTTATCCAACTTCAGAAAATTAAATTAAGGTTTTCAAATACTGCAGAAAGTTTATCCACAGAAGTGCTACTAGAAATCCTCTCAAATCCTTTTTAAAAATCCATTGTACTGCTTTGAGAATTTTAGTCTTCATTATGAATTTCTGAGGCTTCACCAGCTTTCCTATACTTCTCTGGGGTTTTTTATAAGGTCCTAGTACATGCACTGCTCATGCAAGAATGTTCAGTTCTATTTCTATAATTTTTACTATTTTAACTTACTTCCCACTCCAAGCTTCATCATTTAATTTTCATAAACCTGAAGTTTACTGCCGAATGGTTCACCCCCAAGATGGTTTTCAAACCTGATTAAAATGGGAACCAGGCCTTCACATGGTGTCTAAATTACTGTTAGGTGTGCTAAGTTTCACTTTTTGTATATCTGATGAATCTTTTGTCTTTGCTTTTGTTTTCATCACCTTCTAAATAGGATGCAAGAATAAAAGTGCAGCCCAAATTGTATGAATTGGTGTAAAATGCATATATTTTTCTGAAGTAATCAATCATCTGTTTAATGATTAAAGACATATTTAACAAAATCACACGGAAAAAGCATGTTAGGCTACTATTAGAACTAGTAGTAATTCTTGACTTCCTGATTAAGTACGTTAAAAATGCTGTGCCCGTTGCTCAGTTGAGCCTTGTGAAAAGTCAACAAGCTACCATACAACAACCAGAATGATGCAAATGTGCAAACTGTGCAGTTTTAGAAAGTTCTATTCCATAATTCTGGTTTACTATTTGAAAGTAAAAAGATAAAAGCAGCATTAGGAAAAAAAGATATTATGTCTGTATAATGGAAAATTTACATCTAAAACCAGGTATTTTCAAGCAGTTCTAGCACAGTAGAATATAATTAGAAATAACATATATCAAGATGCAAAACCATTTTTAAAACTAGAGGAAAAATAGTTCCTAATTGAGTTTACACAATGTAGAAGAGGCCATGAACAGGGCTCATAAGAAGAGAGCACTGTCCTAACATTTTCCAAAATAGTCCACAATGAGTTTTTAATACCAGGTGAGGCAGAAGTGGGTGGAAGGAACAATCTTGGCTTCATTACCTGCTGATGAGATACAAGTCCAGAGGATGGAGAACCTGCTAAATTTTCACAAAGCTGAGTTACTTTATCCCCTGCCACAGTAGGTGGCAAAGGGAAAATGTCATCAGCGATAATACTGTCTCAGAATTACAGAAAAAGAGGAACATTTGTAATTTTCATGATAGCTCATGGAAAGACTCAGTCCTGAAAGACATTAAGGAGTCTCTGGTAAGTACTAAAAGAACTTTCTCTCACATCGTGCCTGTAACAGAAACTATATTTTTCATGTTTCTCTCATTCTAAGGGAAGTACAGTGGATTGTACAGAGTTGAAATAATATATATTTTCCTGAAAAAAGCAACATGGAAATCATGCACTGAATGAAATTTCTCAGTATTAAGTGCCCTAGGTTTAATCTTGTTATGTTGAACAGCATAATAAGCTCCTCCCAGTACGTCCAATAAATAAATTCCAAAATCTCACCCCAATTTCTACTGCCTCAGAAGTATTGTGAGAAGCTGATTTTGATAACCATGCTGATAAAGCAACAGTTGTTTATAAAGAACCTGAATCAGTAAGTCAGATTAACACTGAAGTACTGGAAACACATCCATAATTCAGAAAAACTCAATTTCTCATTTAAAAACCTACAAATATTTCAAACCTGCAGGGGTAGAGGGCAAACTGAAGGCAGATATTTCTATTTTTGGTTTTTACACAAATTACATTATAAGATCATACAATCAAATTCTTATCTACTTGATCAGGATACAGTAGATTTGCATTAGAATTTAAAGAGGGCAGAGAAGGAGCATACTTAGAAAGATCACCCCTATGGCATTAAACACTCTAACCAAAGAGCATAAGGGTAAATGAGGAAAATCTGCTAGAAAGTGTTCTGAATGAGTGATGATAGAGAGGTCATAAAGACTGCAAGAACATCAGGTACCCAAAGACAGGTACAAAGCGTTGGCAGTTGATTAAAAGGTTTCCAGGAGTGTATTTTGTTAAGTATATGTGAATCATGGACAATTGTAGCTAATAAATGTCCAATTTAAGAAAGCCAGAATGTGAGATGTAGAAAATATATTCTAAAATACTTTGTATCCCTGAAAGAAAAACAACTGTGACTTCAGTTCTATGATATTTAGTTTATAAGTGCTTTAGGATAGTATCTCCAGACTTCCTTGAAATAAAAATGCTCCACACTAACTTCAAGAAGCTAGAGACAGACCAGTTACTATCTATTCAACCCTCTTCATCTGGCAGAAGCCATCATCAGGCAGGGGTACAAAACAGTTCCTTTCATTCCAAAAAAACAGAAGAAAAATTAAAAGGAGGTCATCACTCCACCACCACCAGGCAGGTGTAGCAATTTGGTGGCAGTGATACAAGACTGTCTGAAGAGGCAGGGCACTTAGCAAATTTTGCAGAGTAGTTCTGTGGTTAGTATGTCCTGCAAATCATCCTCTAGGATGCGAGGGATGGAGGGAAAAATACCCTTAAGTACCCTTTCACTCCATAAACAGTAAATAATCAAGAAGCAGAGAAGATCAAACTTCCAAGGAGGCTTTCCTTTCACATTAGGAGAGTGCTGAGCCCCTCTGTAATCAGTAGGCGGCTGTGGGCAACCCAGCCACTTAACAGCTCTGTAGATACTTACCATTGCTCACCACCAGCAAGGACCCCCCCACAGGTTTCTACCTGAAGCACTCACCTTGAAAAGGGATGGGGATAAGATCAGGCTCATTTAATACAAGCCTAGGGCCAGGGTGCCAGGGCTAGGAGTAAAATCAGAAGCCCAGCTGAAGTGCAACTACACCAGTGCACACAGAATGGGTAACAAAGAGAAGGAGCTGGAGGCCAGGGTGCAGCAAGAAATCAGTGACAGAAATGGGATGGGATGACCAGAGTGCTCACTGGATGGCTACAAACTCTTCAGAAGGGACAGGCAAGGTAGGAGGGGTGGAGGGGCGGCTTTGGTTTTGGATTGAGGTGCCAAGACCAATGGTATGAGGTTCAATAAGGCAAAATGTCAGTGCACGTCAGTCACAGCAATCCCACAGTGTTACAAGCTGGGGGCAGAGTGGCCGGGTTACTGTGAGAAATGGCTGAGGGAGCTGTTGTTGTTTAGCCTGGAAAAAGATAGGCTCAGGGAGACATTACTGCTCTCCACAATTAATGAAAGGAGGTTTTAACCAGGTATCCAGCAACAGGATAAGAAACTCAGTCTTGAACTGTGCCAGGAGAGGTTCAGGTTGGACACTGGGAGAAGTTCCTTCACAGAAAGGGTAATTAGGCATTGGAATAGGCTGCACAGGGAAGTGATAGGGTCACTTTCCCTGGAGGTGTTTAAGGAAAGATTGGATGTGGCACTTGGGGCCATTGTCTAATTGACAAGGTGGCATTTGGTCATAGGTTGGATTTGATGATCTTAGAGGTCTTTTCCAACAGAATTGATTCTCTGATTTTATGAACATCTAAACTTAAGCAACAGTTCATCCAGACCCATGGCCTCTTTTCAATCTTCACTAACAGTGTTTTGAGGCTTAGTTTGACTCTTACCCCGAAATATTTCCTGTCTCGGCTCTTTCTCTGTGATGAGAGCCACATAATAATCTCTGAAAGTTTCCTTTAAGGATATTCACTCAAGTTTAAGGGCTTCTTCATCCTCATCTTTCTTTCTCATTGACTCTGTCTGTTAAGATATATGAAATGGAAAGAATCAAGAGAACAAACTAGGAGGGAAAAGTCCAAGTATTGGAACATATTTGGTTTTAAAAAACCTTGCCCTATTCTGAAAAAATAGTTTCAAAAACTGTTTGAGAAGTCCTCTGCCATAGTCACATCAGTGCCAGTAATGGGTAAACAAACGCTAACCCTTTTCCTGGCACGACTCTCCCTCAACAGTGACAAACCATGCCAGCTGATGTACAACAGTAAAGGTATCCTTTCACAATAGCATGTGATAAACATAATTGCATTGACTAGAAAAATATCAAACAAACCTAAGCCCAAAAACAAAATCAAAGAAGTTCTAAAATACTTTGTAGCATTTAAAGGACCTACTAAGGAGGCATCAAGAAATGACATAGCAGGTATTCTATTTCTTCTCTGTGATACTTAACAGTCTGTTTTTATTATTTTAACTCATTCTTCTTCCTTGATGTCATGATGGTTTTGTTCCACAACAAATCCAGAGAGAACAGAGTAGTCTCTGGGAATTGATTTCTTCCAGCTGAGGCACACAGAGCTAGCACTCAGACGCATCCTCCGACTGCAATGTGCCTGTTCTGAGACCAGTTTCTGACAACAGCAAAACTATGGATTTCCTGACTTCAATTTACACATTAAAAAAAAATTAAAATACCTCTCTCACAGTTCTTATTTTTCTAGAGCCTGAATGAGCATTTAAAGATAAAGCACATGCCCTTGGTCCAACGATCTCTTTAACACACACAAACATAATTCTTTAAGATAATTTAAACTCAGAGAAGCTGAACTCAGACTTATAAAAGGTCCTTAACCATCTAAAATGAAATACAACATGATTGTGTAGAAGTTATCTGCACCTCATGCAAATAGAAAGAACTATCAAGAGCTTAAAGCCTTAAGCTAGGATTCACTATATAGCTGCTCAACTGCTGTTGAGGCTGTCAAAGGCTCCCAGTGCAACTTTATACAAGCTGTTTTCTCTGAGTATTAGCTGTCATTTTCCTTTTTGAAGAAGAAACTGTCTTCTCATCAGTCATCTGTCACATATATTTGGTTTATAGAGGGCTGAGAACAGGGACTCTGTATATAGAGTAGGGCAGTAATTTTTTGAGTCTTTTGTCAATACTGTGATAGATAAATACTTAGTCCATATGTACTAGCTTAAACTGATTTGGTGATTTTTTTTTTGTTATACATCTCATGGAGTTTGCAGTTTTGCACTCTGACAGTGTTTACAGGCTAAGCATGTGCATATACATGTGTATTTTCTATATTAAGGTTGTAGATTCAGTCCAAAGAGGAGAAATGCCAGTATTACAGTGATCTCAACAGTTGTCCATGTGTCCATTTGCTTTACAGTGTCAAAAGATTTCTAGGGTCCAGCAATATTATTTATGAGTAAAACACTGCTGGGTTTAAATTCCATTTAAGAAAAAAGAATAGACTTTTTGAAATAAATGCAATGAGAGAAAAAAGAGAAGAAACAGACTCCCAGTGCTTGAATTGCCTCCAATCTCCTTCGGGGTGCGGAAAGCAAGATGGGAAGCCAAGAAAGTGCAGAAGTAGCATCATTTCTTCTTGTATTAAATAGGACATAACAAGAAAGGTATGTGATGCAGAAGAAGAAGGGCTGTCTCCAGATTCATGACCTCCAGTCATCATCTACTCCTACAAGACAGGAGTATGCATTTTTCTATGCATTCCATTAAGTGCTGATTTACCACCAAGATGGTGGCAGCTTAGCAGTGGGCCTGCCTCTGTGGGTTCATCACTCTCCAGGTTACCTTTTGACAATAAATTCTCTTCTGGGCCATCAAAGTCCTATTGACAAAAACATAATTCATATGAACTTTTACATATAAAGTTGCAGTTTTGAGAAACCAGAATTTTCTGGTAAAACAAAGAAACAAGCAAAAAGTTTTTATCAAAAGAAATTCTCACGTAGCTCCATTTTTTTGTCCCTAGGCAGACCACAGCCTTACTCAATGCATCCATAGAGGAGAGCCTGCAGAGTAAGCAGTTGTTCACAATTTTGCTTTATCTTCATTCTGCAGTGTGCTGTCCAAACCTTTGTTTATTTTCCAATATTTAAACTTTTCTCTAAAGCCAGACTCATTAATTTCTGCATATGCTTTTTATATAGTTCATGAAGGTACAAACAGGAATTTATTTTTCCAGCACTGAGCATTTGTGCTGAGTGCTTGATCTGATACCTCAAAAACTGGATCTCCTAGGCTACATACTGTTTCATAGGGCTTTCTGAGTTTGCAGCTCCCTCCTACCTGATTACAGGTAGGGCAGTCAGCAGTCAGGACTCCCCAGTTCTTCAGAATCCCACATGGGCTAACAGGGACCACAATTAGGGACCATTCATGGAATGATACTTAGCCTGGATGAGGGATGAAGTGGTGGCCAACAGGAGAGAGGATTGGTTACCCTGGGTAGCCTGAGGGCTCTGCAGCCTCCTTCCCAGTACTGTACTGATTTTTACACAGCCCACATGCAACAGCATGTGAAATCTTGTGTGACCTCCCAGCCAGGGGACTTCTAAAGACTACATATACTGTATTTCCATCTAATTCTCCAGGTCTTTGGTGATGTGAAGTTGTTAAGGATATTGCAATTTGTGCACTCTTGCCATTTGCTTTTCATTAAAATGGTGCAAAATACTGTTGTATCATGTAGACAGTATATTTTGCTGATCTTAAAAATTTTTGCATGCAACCTTTAAAAATTCTTAGTGAAGCAGCCACAAAATCACAATTTTTGCCATACACAAAACAATATGTTTTGCTAGTTGGGCTTTTTTCTCCCTTAAAACAGAAAACTCTTTTTTCCTAGAAATTTCTGAAAACAAAATTATTTTACATAGGTCTATTTAATATATTGGAAAAAACTTACCAAAGTAGACAAAGTTCAGTAAAGTTTTAAACCTATGTAGATAAGGTGTTAAAAATATGACATATCAGGGAATGATTTGTTCTGGCTATGACAAATAGAACTTGAGAGCAGAGGAACTTGGGACAGAAGGGAAAAGGACTGTCACCAAACTGTCATTGACTTCCTACTTCAAATCCTTTGTTAACCCTTTCTAAGCAGCAGCACTCCCATGCATGCTACTGTTGTGTTGTGCTTAGAGTGGCACTAGCTAATCATAATTAACATACCATAATTAACAATATCATATTCCCTGCTTCTCTCACCTTATCAAAGCTCTGAATGCAGAGAGCATGCCCTGTGCCAGCCACAGAGAACCTCAGAATTTTATCCTCAACTGCTTTCTGTATTTGGCACCATGGTCAGCTTACAGCTATCCTCCCTGCTCTTGTTGCACCTTACCATATCAAAGCCATCTTTCAGTTCCAGAAGGATGGATGAGTAGGTAGAAGACACATTGCTGTCCCTCTACCCAGTAATTCTGTCTCCCTCAATTGTTTTTACAGTTTTGTTTTATCTGTGGGCCACAGAATACTTGCATGTGTTGCAAGATATTAAACTTATCTCTCTTAAAGATAAGAAAAACACTGATGTTAAGACCCTCTCGACTGCATTTATAATGTTGAATAGTTTCTCCTTTTGAGACACTGGTAACCTTTTCTGCTTCCTGTTAGCAATTTCTTGTTTCCCCTCCCCCACCTCCCTTATCCTTTAAATGGAAACACAAGTCTGCCATTTAATAAAACCCCAATAATGATCCTGCTTTAAAGGACAAGGGCTAATCACTTACTGCTTAACATTCCAGACACATGACAGTGAAGGAGACTAAATCAGTTAAACAGCAAGATGCAGAACAACTAATTTTCATGTAAAAGGGGGTGATTGCCTTCTTTTTTTTAACCATTGTGATTTTTTTAAGCTGTTAAAGCCCAAACATTCTCGTCTATCAGTTTATGAATTATTAATAAAAAAAGAGAGAAAAGAGGCTTTCTTTTTCTAAATATCATCTGCTAAGCCACCACAGACTGAAGTGCCTCACACTGATTCCTGATTTACATAGTCCCAGTTGGAAGTTAATGAAGACTGCTGAGCCACCTTTCAACATGCAGATAAACCTTCATGTATTTAAAAGCAGGGAATATGTGCTTGTTGCTGGCAAATTATTCATCTAAGATCTGAAGTTTCTGACACCGCCTGCGTCAGATAAACTGTCACCCAAATTGCAAACTAATTAGTGATTCAAACATTTTTGAGCTGATTGATGACAGAATAATTTACGCTTGTTTCTCAGTTTCCAGCTGGCATAGGCTGCTGACTGGAGCCCTAATTAACGCTAGTACATCAGTCATGTTCTGCCAAGGCAGCACATACAATTAAAAGGCAGTTTAAATGGAATATCACATTAAAAAGGCTGGTAGATGCAAATGTGAGGAAACAGCACTTTAGGATAAAATGACAACAGAACCCCAGAAACCAAAACAGAATAGAACAGGGTTGGGGTTTTTTTGTTGTTGTTGTTCTTGGGGGTTTTTTTTGTTTGGGGTTTTTTTGGTGGTTTTGTTTTGTTTTTTAATGGATAAGTAAGTTGTTTTCCACATAGGCTATTTAGCAGAATAGAACAAGTGTGGAAGCAGAACATGCACACTAAATTTTTCATAACAAATTTTAGCTAGATGCTATCTCTTAATATTTGTTAGAAAATTGATGTGTACCTGCATTTTGAATATCAACTCTGTAAAAATGAAATAGCGTCAGTGATGGCTGTGAAGTTATTTACAGTGATAGTATAATAAAAAACAAGTATCAGTATGCCTTCCTGAGAGAAGCTATACTGAAGCAGCCTTAAAAATTGTTTCAAATAACAAAAGAACTAATCTAAAACTCCCTAAAGTCAAGGAAAAACTTGATGTGGGATGTATAGGAGTGTACTACAAATATCTAAACATCCCTATTCTTATTTTCAGGTGAAACTGTTAGAATTTGATAACAGCAGTATTATACGGTAAACACGCAATGATTTCTAGGGGTGTTCCCTTGATTATGTCATAAAATATTTTGGGGGAAAGTAGTTATTGTATCAGTTTTAGTTATCTTTATTGACGTGGGTACAAATGCAACCTGCGACCTGATTATGTGTCAGACACATATTTCAGCCCGCAACACAGAAAGACAGTTCTCTGCAATGTCACTGTCAGGCAGCTGTTTAATTTTATCAGGTCTATTTTATTGTATACATATTATAACCATGACACCTGTATATCAGCTCTTCACTGAGTATTAAGCAGTCAGGTAAGAGAAAATGCACTTTTTCATTTCAATACAGAGAAGTGAGGATAGTTGTAACTTGTGCCCTCATTTACATTTGAACTACAAGAGTGCTAGCTGTTTGAAACTGTTCATCAAGCTAAGGACAAAAACAGTCCTCCTTGGCACAACTCACAAAAAGTCTTAAGCCTGCAGTGCCAGACCCCTGTTGCAATGTATGCTGTATATTTGATGACACAGTGTATCTTATTCAATGTGACCTCTGTGGGGGGAATAGTTTTCATGAATATAAACAGCCCTGGGGTTCGTACCTTGTCTGTTAAGGTGTTTTTGAGATTATCTATAGCACATGGCAGATGAGCCCTTGACTCTAACAGCACTCAAGTACAGAACAAAGAGAAGTCTCTGTAGTAACCACAGACAGACCTGGAGACCGGAGACGTGTGAAAGCAGTCCATTTGTTTCTAGGAGCACAGCAGGCTGAAAGCTTACATCAGTCAGTGCAGCCACATCTTACTGTCAAATGTCATTTTGCAATGCCATATATTTTCACCTTTAAAAATTTTAGATAAGTAATTTACATTGGTGTAGTGATGAGGTGTTCATACATTGGCTTTGACAGCTGAGCTATTTTAAGGCACTTTACAAATCAGTGAATTGAAGATAAGGGGTGAAACTCACCTCAGACACAAATAAGCCCAAGTTTTCGGACTCTGCTAGAGTTGGGTGAGATTTTTGCTTTGAGGCATGGTGAAGGCCGTGTGCTGCTGACCCTGCCGTAGCCATGAGGGGAGTGTCACCAGAAAACCTTAGCTTTTAGATGCCTCATCACATAACTTCTGCTGGCTTTACTGACACTTAGCTCACTGGTAAGCACTGAGAGTGCCCAGGGACAGCAAAATCCCAATGCGCACGATAGATGGGATGCTCAGCAGCCAGTAAAAAGTATGAGATGGGAACCATCTGAACAGGGAGTATTGGGATTGCTAGCCAACAGCAAAACAGCCGTTGTTAGGATTTCTATATAGGATTTAGGGATGTAAATTTTCACACTCCCACTCCGATGTCCTCTTTTTAGATCTGTTTTTTACAGCTTCATGTACAACAAAAATATTTTCTTGTCAGCTGTAGAATATGGTTTAGGACAACAGGATTATGCTCTCCTTTCTAAAAAATACGTCAATAGCATCACTCTTAGCAAACTGGTAAGAAAAAATATACCAAACAGTTTTATTATTAGAATCTTGCATTGAAGAAATAATTTAATAACATTTTGCATTTTCAATAAGAAAGTATAGTGCAGGGAAGATTTTTATTTTTATCACCTTTCTTACAGATCTCATACGAGCACCTTGCAATCTATAGTAAACAATCACTTTCACAGAGCATTGGACAGTAGAGTCAGAGCTTTTGGGTTAAACAAGTGGAGCAACAAGTGTTTCTACCACTGCAGAAACCGCCTGTCTCCATGCTGCTGCAGATCACGGCGGTGGCTTGTTACATCTCCCCAGAGAAAAGCAGCTCCGTTAAGAGGAGGAATTCTGAATTCCCTCTGGAACCTCAAACTTTTAATGTGCAATGTAAATTCAGCAAGTGCTAGCCAGTTTGTGTTTATAACATATTAACCAAGTGCAGTATCACATCCCCAGTGGGGAACCCAGAAAAGCCTGAGTGCTCAGACTCATATGTGTTTTCTCTAAAGCTCTCTATCTAATGCTGAACACATGCAAATCTTTCCAATATGAAATGCCTTCTTCCCATTTAAACATTTTCCCCTCAGGTTTCCTAATGTCAAGGTTTACTTTCTTTGCTGAGAATAGAGCCCTTACAATTAAACGTGGTCATAACATGATTTCCTATGGTAACCTAAGGGACAGAAAAGCATTCAGGAAAACACGTTGGGAGGGCTATTTAAGGGTTTTGTCTTTTTAAAGAGATTTTTTAATATTCTCTAAGATAAAAGAAAATTTTAAGTATCAGCAGAGATTGAATAAATACTGTGGGAATAGAAATAAAGACAGTGTTGCACTGTCAGACTGCACACCTTGGAGAACTAATTTCAGTTCATTGTTTTGCCACAGACTTATGTGACCTTTGGGAAGATACTTAATCCAATGGTACCTCATTAACCAATTTGTAAAGAGGGTATAATGACATATTTTCTCCGTAAAAATCTTAGCTGTTCATTTGAACTTGGAAAGTACAAACTTCAATATGTGATTATATACTTTTTCGTGCTTAGCTTGAAAACACTTCAGCATTGTCTCTGAATATATGAATAATTTAAGCCCATAACACTGGGCATTTTCACCTGCACTTACAGACAGATAAAATGACTAAAAGTTTCCATTGGCAAAGTCCATTGCAGGTGTTTTGTGAAAACATTTTTTTTAACTTTGCTACAGCACACTCTCTCAAGATTTCTGAATATTTTTTAATATAGAGGTTGGATTCACAGGAGGTGTATTTAAAAAAAGAATTTTACTTAGGTTAATCCTGATTTTTCCACAGA
Source organism: Petroica traversi (assembly GCA_025920805.1). Classification (NCBI taxonomy): domain Eukaryota; kingdom Metazoa; phylum Chordata; class Aves; order Passeriformes; family Petroicidae; genus Petroica; species Petroica traversi. Next base: position 3,975,432 of record JAHLSL010013749.1, read on the forward strand.
TTATTCTCCCACAAATGACACCCTCCTCAGAAGTATTCATTCTATGGTAGGAATCAAACCACACATGGTACTATTTCAATGTACATTGTCTATTGAGAACTGTCATGATCAACAAAATCTGAATTCTTTCTGGCCCTTTGCAATCATAAAGGAGTACCTCATTGTCATCCTTCATCCTTTAAATTTCCTTTAGGCCTTATTTCTTATTCCTCTATACTTCCAGAAGTAAAATGTTAGAAAATATCTATCAAATTTGACCTCTGCTCTGTGGTATTTCAGTCCCCACTTATCTCACCAGGCATTATGTCCCAGTGGTGCTTGATTTTAAACCAGGGGAATCTCAACAAGGAGGTGGTGACCTGCTGGAAATAGTAAGGCATGGAAGAAAAACTAAGCCTGATGTGCATCCTGAGTAAAACAAGAGAAAAATGGGAGGAAAAGGAAAAGGAGGTAAAGATCTATGGGAAGAAATGATGTTGAAAAACACAAGAGTATCAAACATACACAGAGGACAGATTAAGAAAGTGCTGAGCATTTCTGGAACATAGTACAGTGCAGATGATCAAGCACTGGCACAGATTGCCCTGAGAGTTTGTGGAGTCTCCCTCACTAAAGGTATTCAAGAACCATCTGGACACAATCCTGTGCTGTGTGCTCTGGATTGCCCCTACTTAAGAAAGGAGTTGGACCAGATGACTCCATTGTGGTCCCTACCAACTTAATACATTATGATATTTTCTGACAGTACAGCAAAAACCAAGATACAGTGTATAGTACTACCACTAGGCTAGACAGGAGCACAAAGAAAGACCTGTCAATTCTGAACTGGAAACAAACGTTTCCTCAGTACTGAGATCACTCTTTGACTGACCTGGATACGTTCTTTTTCTTTAGGTTTTGCAGTTTGTTCTTCAATGCTACATTTCAGGATTACATTGTAATACGTGTTTCATATAATACTTTCTGACACTGAAGAGGTCTATTAAAGCAGTGGCTCTTGATGAATCATCCCCTTCTGTGTCACTTGTGGTGGTCTGAAGGTACAAAATTTGATTGCATCTCACCAGCACTTAACACCAAGACAGAACAAGCTATCCCTGGACCATGCAACAGATAACACCAGTGCTAAACAGGAACACGCATTAGCAATCACAATAGAAGTAACAAGTAGCCTAGAGGCTTAATATAGATAATAGGAAGCTCAAAGAAAAACAGATATCCTGCCTTTGCAGGAACAAGGCTGTTTTTAACACTCGGCAAAATAATGGTACTGTTCTATCCATTAATTTTGACAGAATTATATTGGTTTTATGAAGGTGTAGCTTAGAAAAGAATTAGGTTTGTTGTCCACTTGGGAATAATTCATGGTATATTTATAAAGCATAACAACAAACAACCTACAAAAAAAAAAAGCAAAAAAAGGGAAGAAACAAGGCTTTAAAGTACAGAAACAGCTATCCGGAGAAGGAGTAGTTTGTGTACATACACAGAGGAGGGAAGGATCTTCTGATTCCTGTGATGCTTCCACTAACAATTTGTATATCAAGCTCTTCCATCATATAAGCTATTGCTGCTGAAATTTTATGGATAACTTTTTTTCCCTTCAAAAGATTATGCAGTTTGTACCATCTACTTTCCTTTTAAATTTGCTCAAAAGTTTTCTCCCCATCAGTACCTTCTCTCCCTTGAAGGGGAGCCAGTGGAGGCAAAGGAGCCGGCTCCTACCCTGATACCTTGCAGTTGTTTAAAGGGGAAGGTCTCTTTCCTTTATTCAATCACAGTTCTGCAGATTTTACCTACCAGGCACCATGTGTATGCCAAGGCTTTATAAATAGTTTTGCAATAGCATACCACATTTTAAAAGCCATAATATCAACTGAATGTATTCTCTATGGACAAATTCAGTGAAATTAACCTTCCATCTATCTTCCTCACCTCAAGTCTTTTATTTCTATCATTGATGACTTTCAGGCAAATAACCTTGGTGCTGTTTCAGCAAGGGACACCCTAAAAATCAGGCGGGATGTGAAATACCATGTGCTTCTCCTAACCAGAAATAGTTAATATCTAAAGTACATGAGGACCTTTCATTTTCTCCAGTCTAATGAAGAATTTGCCAGCAGAAGAAAGCAATTGTATGTGATTACACTGTTACGTGCACACATGATTTTAGGTCACACATAAATGCACACATGTGCGCTACAAGTACATTCACATATATGTGAGCATATGGCCACAGCCACATCTGCGATAAATTACTGGCTTCAATGGAATTGCATTGCTTCATATTATCTGCTGATTTGGTCCCATGAATGTGCCTCTATATAAGCTTATATTCCAAAGTGAGACGCATTCTACATTCTGAAATTATTTTAGGTCTGTTGGCTGAAATCCAAATCTGGAATAACAAGAATTTTGCAGTAGACTTTATATAGCATTTTATTATCTCTAGTTTTTCAGTAAATCACTTAATATAGGAAAGTATTTGTACTACTGAAATGCATTAAATATTATTGAAATATAGGTTATATAATAGTTTAAACATTAGTAATCTGTGCTTAAAAGTGGTCATGTTATGTAGTAAGTTTTTCAGGAAACAATAACTGCATCATGTATCATGCATTGTTGACTAAATGCCAAAAAATGATGTAAAACTACAATTTTTTACATGATTTTTAAACACAGCTAGATTACCAGCGTTTTACAAAACCAGTGTATTCACTTTGATAGAAAGTGATAATTTCAATTTATTGCTAATGGCCAGTCTATTTTCTTCCCCTTGAAACAAGAATGAATATTTTTTCACTTGTGAAGGATTATTATTCATCCCAGTGGAACTGTGAAAAAACTTACAAAGGAAAAATCTTACTTATTTTCTTTTTCCAGATTATAATCACAAGAACTACTCACCTATTCAACAAAAACTTATACTCAGGTAAATCAATTAGCAATCATTCCACAGAACTAATTAGAGCTGAAAAAGGTCTAGGTAAGAGTAATAAAAAAAATCAACTTAAGATAAGATAAGATAGTTAAGATATTAAAAAAATCAAGGTTTCTTTATTGTTTCCTTTTTGTGCTTTCTGTTGAGATCAAAAGTAGGAATGTTCACTGCTAGCAATTTTGGAGGAAAACAGCAAATAAATGACAACTGAACAATGTCCACAGAAGAAGAATTCTAAATGTTTTTAAACTATAAGGGTAATTTTAAACATATAAATCAATTTGCCCTCCAAGAAGAGTCCACATCTTTCCCCCCAGCCCTGGCCCTGTTCCACTCCTCACTTGTTGCTGCTCTCACACCAATCCCTATGTTGTGCTGGCAGAGGATTTGTAAAGTAACAAGGTTGGGAGCCTGAATACAACAGTAAACAGGGGAACAAGAGGAATTTTTAGCTGATTGGTTTATCAATATGGTTTTCTACAAGGCTGTGCAGTTAGTTATGGTGGCACAATGCAGAAGCAGGGCACATGAACAAGCACTTGGCTGTTCAGTAATAATGCTGCTTTAAATTAATATCAAGTACTAAATGCAGACTTGTTCTCATTCTAACCACAAAAATATATGGAATTCATCATAACTATTTTTACAACTAAATCATAGAATATTCTGAGTTGAAAGGGACCAAGAGGTTCGTCAACCTCGTAAGTGAATGGCCAATACCAAGGACTGAACCCACAACCTTTGTGTTATTAGTATCATGTTTTAATCAGCTGAGATAATTTTATGACTAAGCATTGCTGAAAATTGGAAGTCCCTTTAAAGCAATCTCATTGAGATCAGGCTGTAGCAGTAATTCCTACACCATGATCCATGGATCTGAGATCAAGAAAATTTGCTTATGATTTTCAGAGAACTGATTTGAAATGCTATATTTCCCCCCCCATAATGCATTAAATGAAACTACTGCTGGTACCCAGATAGAATACAAGTACCAAGAATGTTGGCAACCTGGTCTCCATGTGTAAAGTATCTAGGACTCATATGTACTAATCTGGAAGATTTAGTAGAAAGACATGAAAATATTGGTTCTAGGTCTAGGCTCTGTCACACTGCTAGACACTTTTCTTCCATGTACAGGTGAAAAGTACAGTATGCGTGTGTGTAGCGTTTTAATTATAACATCCACCTCAGGGCTGACAGTCTCCACCAGAAGACCAAGTTAGACTGCTGCTAATGGTATTGTATTGAGTGTGCCAATGTGCTATCTATCCAATCCTTGGAACAGTTAAAAGAGAACTGTAGCATGAGAGAGATGCTTTTCCTTAAAATCAGTAAAAAAAAATAGAAGCTATTCACAGGAATGGCAAAGGAAGAAATTTTTCACTTTCTCTTACTATTTGTATGAATAGTCCCATTGAAATAAAAATTATTGTTTGGGTGTTTACCTTTTCACCAAGAAATAGGTACAATTTCAAATAATTTCATGTTGCAAGTGTTTTTAAGAAAAAGCAGGTTTTTCTAAAAGCAGCTCCTCAAAGGGAAAGAATATTCAGCCAAATGTGCTAGGTATTTTTCTCCCAAAATTCTAAAAGACAAGGAATTTTGTGTTTTTACCACCAATATTATTATCTGTTATTATTTATATTATGTGTGGTAGTTTTTTGTCTTCAGATTTACATTTCTAACTTCATTGTGCTAAAATTCCCTTCTTCTCCAATTCCTTAATCTCTCCCCCAGCAAGAAACAGATTTACCACATTCTTATTTTCATCTCATCTATCACTCCCTGTTTCCCAAAAGAAGGTGTTTAATTCTTCTAATTATCCTGACAAGCTACAGTCAAAAAAGTTGCAATATATGTTTCAGGAAGAGGCAATCCATTCTTAATCCTCAATCAATCCATATCTTCCCAGACAAATAGGGAGCATTTTTTCTAAAAAACATTTTTTTCAAAGAGCTGCCAGATGCTGTTCATTAAGATAATCACAAGGTCAACTCTCCCCCTGTTGCCTCAAGAAGAGCCATAAAGCATGTTATATAGGTAACACCACGCAAAATCAGACCAAGCCTGTAGAAGCTTATGTTTCTCCTAACTGAAGTCCTACAGACAATGAAATAGTTTGAAAAGATGCAACACAGTCCACTCAATTTATTCTGTTATTTAAAGACAACTCTGTTTGGAATAAAAATTTACTAATTTTAGTTGAAAACATATATTCAAAGAATGTTCTTTGCTACTGAGATGTTTGTCTGAGCCAATATGATAATGGCTGTGGCCTGTTTAAGTCTAATACTAAGTGAACAGCTTAGATGATTCAGAGTGATAATTTTTAAAATCTAGAGCTCTAGCAGAATCTCTTTTCCAATCTTCCATATACTTTTCTACCTACCTTTTCTATACCTGCCATTTTTATCATAAATGGGTCTAACTGTTTCCAGTTCCTTTTCATATGGGCAGCTTTCTTCAGGCTGGTGTTTCAGTTCTCTTTAGCTGTCTCTGAAGACCTTCTCTTTGACAGCCCATTCCTAAGGCAGAGTGACCCACGTTAGTTACTGTACCCCATAAATTTGCCCCTTTTCACCATGATATCTTTTACATCATTTGCTACTCCATTCTTCCTTTAGCAGAAATGATTGGTAGCACCCACCCAACAAGGAAGTGTGACAGACCACTATTTTGTAAGGGAAAACACCATGAAGAACTCAGGGTAAGACAGAAAAATTGTATGAAACCCACACCCTAGAAGATTTAACAGGCTAACTCCTAGGTGTGAACAGTATAGAATCTTTCAGCATGTGCAGGACAAGAAAACAGACATGGACAGTAAAATGTCATCTATAAATGAATACATTGATCTGAAGTCCTAACTGTGTGGACATGCTGATCCTACGCCAATCCACAGCATGAGAGCTTGTGTCTTTTCAGTTTGCTGGGAGATTTTCCTGACAAGAGAGTTGACAGTAGCCCATTGAGGAAAAGAAAATTTGGTGAGCACAGATTCTCTTATTTAGAAAAGGGAAAAAAAACCCAAAAGCCCTTCAACCTGAAAAGTATAAAAGCTTAAAATCACATTTTACCTTGGGCTTTCCAAAGTGAGAGCTGCCAACATTATTGTCACTGACAGAGCCTGACTGAGGAGGAAAATTTTTGGCAGAGAAAAAGATCTTGCCTCCCATTTCTACTGCTCAAAGCAGTGGTGTCAGTATTTCAAGAGTCACTGTCCATAAAAAAAAAAAAAAATCCATTGCAAAATAAAAGCATTGATCCAGGAGTCTGTAAAAGTAGAAGTAAACAATGAAGCTATCAATAAAAGATTCTGACCTGAAAGGAGTATTTAACCTGGAGGTAAATGATATTGTTTTTCTGCTGTGCAAGGACAACATTTGAATGTTTATCTTTTCCAGGATGGGTCTAAGCTCTGTTCCATGTTTGCCAAGTTCTTTGTGCCACAGAATCCATTCAAAGACAGAGGTAAGACTGTAACTTATGTACAGAGCAACTGTGGTGAGATTTCTTCAAGTGCTACAGCCATCTCAGTCTCTCTTGAACTACTGTCTTAAACCATTTCTCAATAGGCACTGTAGTCTTTCTGGCGCAGATGACGGCAGCCCTTATTTAGTGCTTCCAGTCTGCTGTGATTTCCAAAGCTGCATTCCCCACAAACACCTACTCTTCATGGTGCTGAACTACATTGAAACCCATAAAGCAGGAGCCAGACCCTCAAGCAGCCAAGCCCAGTTCAGTCATGCCACAAACTACTCGATTTTTCAGGAGCAGCCACAACCATTCCTGCAGGCAAATCTTTCACCATGCCAGGCCATGGAGGGAGGAGAGGAATGAAGAATGATGTAATAGAAATATCTGCCTAACTGGGAGAGAAGCAGATGGAAATTCTATGTTGAGTATGAGGTATGAAGAAACTCAGACATCACTTAACTTGAAAGAAAGAAATGGCAGAGGCATCATGAGATCCTTGGGCCCTACAGAATTTTCAAACGGAAACAGCTTTTTCTGCTCACCATGAGGCACTGAGGTGAGAGCAGTGAATATCAGAACAGTATTATAGCCTCTTTGAGGGAGCAGGGCAAAACCTCTGAAGCTGGAGGTTTGGCAGCATTTTCTGAGTCAGCATGCCCAGCTGATGACATTTACCCGGCTGCTGGTCCAGCTCTAAAGCACTGCTGAATTTATCCAAAATGTAAATCACCAAGCTGGACAAAAATATGTAAGCTTCAAATATCTCACAGAGTCAGAGGGCCAGCACCAAGCTCTGGTAGTGTGAGAGAGGGCAGGGACATGGAGGGTAGAAAAGGGGTTTAGTTAAGAGGGTTGAAAGAAACAGGGACAGGACAGAAAAATGGGTGAAAGTGGGTCAGAATAGGAAAGATGTTGAGCAAATGAGGAAAGTATGAGCAAGGGAGAAATGCTGTTTGTTATAAACCAGTGTCAGAGTCAGAAAAGAAAGAGATTTAAATGACAGGTGTCAGGTTTTGGAGAATAATGTAAACTTCTTATGTTTTCACTGTGAAATCACCACATTTTATACAAAGAATAACACAAATATATGAATGCTGCACCAAAGGTAAGAAAAAGGAAGGAAAAGTATTAAAGCCAGATCAGAATTATTTTCTTCCAAAACTCTGCCTCCATATAAATGTTACACTTCCTAGGAAGATACCTTTGAAACATTATTGCTAATTAAAATTGCAAATATTTTATTATACTTCATAATATATAAAAATTTACTAATTTAATAGATTTATATATTAACTATTGCTATTATTATAATTAAGGATATTTGTTTTTCAGATTCATTATTCACTTGCACAGTGGTGAAACACATGTCAGTTGACCTGAGCTGATGCTATTTAACCAATGAGACACCAGCATCAGGACTCTCTCTCAGAATTTAACTGTATTGTCTCAACTGTGGGAATGGCTGTGGCTTAATTAGGGTACCTCTGCTTTTCCAAGAGGAGGCAAGCATGGCAAGTGTGGTCTCAGCCTGAAGAAGTACAAAGCAAGGCAATGTGAGTTGCATCACCCAACCAAGACTATGCACTGCCTCATACAGGGAAATGGTGCTTCCAGTTTGTCACCTTGTAATACCATCTCAATAGTCAGGTAAATACAGCTCACAGCAGGCAGCTACTTACACCAGTCTCCTGTTCTCCAAAGTATCAGTGAGATGGGATTTTAAATAATGTAGCCAAAACAGATTATTCCTGATATGATATAATTACTAAAATGACTATAAAACTCAATAGTGTTCTCAAAATATTCTTACAAAATAACACAGTCTGGCTCTACCATGCAAGAGGAATCCTACTGCAAGGGTGTGAGAGACTGAAATGTTAATGGTAAACAACTTAAAATAATGTACCATTCGCAGAGGCAGCAGGGTGCTTTGCTGGCGCTGAGTTTGCACCCCCAAGGTAAGCTAATGATTTTTATCCTGCCAAAGTCCTCCTTCACACAACTGCAATGTTGGGGAAGGTATTCAGACATTCCTTCTGATGGGGCATAATTGGCTCAACTACACCGATGTGAGAGGCAGCTGCCATGTCTTGGGAGGTGCCACACATCATTAAAGACGCCCCCATGTTCCCCTAGACTCATTTCTGGGGCCTTCCATAGGAAGACTGTTGTGTCCCACAGTGTAGCATCAGACAGTGTAAAGCTCCTCCTGACAAGAGAAGATGGTTGGGTGCTCCCAGCTGAACCTGGATGTATATAACCAATTGAACTCTATGTTCTGTAGACTTCCCCCAAAACTGACACATCAAGACTGTGACCATCACTTCAACCAAGGGACAACTAAACTGCAACAATCAGCTCCTGTCACTGTATCCATGAGTGGTGATATCTTCCTACTCTTATCTTTCCCTTTCTTTATTTTCCTTATATAATTTCTTAAGTGATATTTTCATGCTTTTATATAGCTTTAATATTACTATATATAAGAACAACCAAAACAGCTACATACCTGCTTTCAATTGCAACCAAGTAATTTTAAAATAAACTCTATATCTATGCATTTTTAAACGTCAATCATTGAGTGTCATTTCACCCTAATCCATCTAAGGGATCTATCAATCAATCTATCTATCATTTCACTCTATCTAAGGAATATATTAACAAAAGCCTGCCTTCTGGGGCAGGTTATAACAAACAGGTAACCTGGGAATGATCCTATTATAGAAAGAAAAAAAATATCAGCTCAGTTCTTCACTCATATATCTGGTCTGTCACTGGCATTCGTTTATTTAAAGGTTACATCAGAGGTGGGAAGGGGGAGACAGTAATCTCAGATTGAGAAAAGCTGCCAAAACTGAACTATTGAAGCAAATGCCAGGCCAGGCAGTGTGCCAGTTCACTTATCCTTACTAGCCACCTGCAGGCTGTATTATCAAAGCCCCTGAAGTTTGTTATTGCAGTATATTATCCCTTCATTCTGATATAGAAAAAAAGGCATTGATGTAAAACAATTTTGACAACAAATTTCTCTCTGACACTTGTCAGTGAAATCCGTTAATGTTTGCATAGGAACAGGATGTGGGACAAATTTTTTTCTCAATCCCATGCTACAGATTTTATCTCTAAACAGATGCTCATGCATATACGCAACTTCTCATTGTTACCACTGGGAAAAAAATTGCCTTCACCGTGAGAAACAGGCAAAGTAAAAGAAAAAGGCATCTTATCAGGTAAATATTAAATAATTGCATCCTAGGAGGAGAAAGAGCCACCATTGATTTCAGTGGAATAGCACCAAACAGCTCACTTGCACACTGGCCTCAGCAGATAAGGAAAGGTCGCACAAGACAATGACATGCAGATAATAGTACCAAAGCAAGTAATTCATATTAATATCCTTCAAATTTTGAAACAGAACTCAAGATAGTAGTCCTCAACTATTGCCTCTGCCAAGCCAGAAAGACATTTTTTGAATCACTTCCAATAGCACTGAGTGGGCATTTCTAATAGTCAAATGATCTGAAAAAATTGTATCTTGAAGATTTTCTCAAATTACAATACTCAAGTGCAAAGAAGCATGTGATTCTGCATGGTTTGTTTGTTCTTATTTTAAATACAGTTTTTTTGCAGTAAAGCCGAGGGATCAGATATCCCATATTTTATGGGATTATTTATTTTTTAATCATATGGGTTGTTATCATCTCTAGCACTGATTTAATACTGTTATAACTGTAAGAGTCTGAGAATATTATTAGCACAACAAGTTCTGTAAGGAAAAATCATATCTGTTATGTAGACTAACTGACATATTTGAGAAAAAAAACCCAAAAACAACAGACCAGCTGCAGATCTCTCTTCCAAAAGGGCTCATCTGTTATTCTCACCACATCAGCCACTCTACTGAAAGACAAAAGTCTCCTCCAAACTTTGCCTACTCTCACTTGTAATTTAAACTCTGGGAGTCTCAATTTCTTACTTTTGGCAAAGAGAAGAAAGAGTCAGAGAGGAGGATATAAAGGCAAAACCAACTAGATTGGAAAATATTGGTTTCCCTAAATTTGGGCATAAGCATTTTCCTTTTTCTCCTCTTTTTGGGACTACTTAGGATCCAGTCCTTGGTTGTTTTTTCCATGGAAAATGAAGCTTTTCTCAATACTAGTATGGGGGACAAAGCTCTAGAGAATATCTAGAACAGCTGCTCAAACTCTGAGCTGCTAGTATAAAAAAGAAACAGTGGAGCCCAAAAGTAGTCCAACATCAGAGTCCTTTTAAGCTTTAATTTTTTTTAATTTCTGTGCTACACTTCAATGTTTAAAGGTTGGTACACTTCATGTCATGGCTGTAGCTAAGTAAAACAAAACAATGAGAGGTAAGAGTTGTTGACTGGGAATGTGACAAGTCCAAGAAGTCATTTGTATCAAATATTCAGTCCTCAGTTAGAATCTCCTCCAGATTAAAGAATATCGTTAGCACCTGCATTCTCACAACAAGGACAAAGACATAAAGGGATTTTTTCCAAGAAGGCAAAAGCAACAGTAACAGAAAGCAAAGCAAAGAACCTCACTTGTCTGCAGTGATATAGGATAATACACCCAGCATCTGCTTCTTAGAGGATGCAGTCTTCACAAGGAAATTTTCATTCTAATGATAAAAGTTGGCTTAGCCTGAGGGTTACTACTCTTAGGATGCACAAAGAATTTACCAAAGCTGGACAATTCTAATGACACTTTCTTGCTCTTTGTCATGTGTTTTTTTATTTGTTTGGGGGGTTTTTGGTTGGTTGGTTTGGTGGGGGGTGGGGGGGGGGAGTTGTGGATTGTTTTAATTTGTTTTCTGCTTGGAGTTTTCCTGTTGTTTAGGTTTTGGGTTTTGGTTGATCTTGTTTTGTTTTTTGCTTGTCGCAAAAATGCACAGCCATTACAGTAAACAAAAAGAAATATTCAGAACATTACTTGATGGTACCTATTTGCAAGATTCATTGTGATTTTCTTTGAGGATGGTAGAACTTTTTAAGTACAAACAGCATGGTCCAAGTTAATCTCTACTGAAAAAGGATATAGTTCCATCAACCTCAGCTGCCATTTTTCCATGAGTGAATTCTCCGCAAGATCTCATTTAGCAAAAATGCAATTATGCTACAAATTTCATTGATGTATTACTAGAAAGAGAGATTTAAATAAATATTTTTAATATATATTTCTATATATATATATTATCAACAAAGGCTTCTTCTTTTTAATTTTTTTCATTCAGACAGTACTTAAAGCTCACTTTCAGAGGGATGTGTGTATTTGCAGGTCAGCTTCATCAAACATTCATTGTTCAATACTGTGACAGCTGGTAGCAGGCGTACATACTCTTCCCTTGTTTGGTTTTCTGATAGAACCTGTCAAGTACTGGTTGTCTGTATCTGAATTTGTCACCCTTTCAGCAAGGTTAGAGTTTTTCTTACCATCAAATCAAACAAAAAAGAAAAACTGTACAAACTCTGATGCTAATTTTTAACCTCAACTAGAAATGCAAAAACATAGAGTTTTAATCAAAATAACCATTAACAAAGGGATGCAGTTCATTTTTGTTTATTCGCTCTAACAGATTTTAAAATCATCGAATCATGCCCCTGGGAGCAGTTGTTGATCCCTTCACTAGCAATAAAGCAAACACTCACCATAGCAGGTGTTATGTACTCAGGGACACAAGGGCAAGATCAAATATTTCTGGCTTGTCAAGTTTTCCTTTACAGTGGGACCAACAGTCAGTGGGTACTGAGCAGCAACTATTCAGTATAGGCAGGGTCAGTTTTTGCATAGATTTGGAGGCTCTGCCTGCATTTCAGTCCCCAGGACTGAGTCCATTATGCACTTGCTAAGTGTGGAGAGTCTTGACAGTTAAATACTGGTGTATTAGTGACTCAGGAGCAAGCACATCAAGAACTGAGGCAGGGTGATACATGTTGTAAATAGTTAGAAAACTTCTCATACAGACAGCCAGAGAAATGTGACCTGTTTGAGGCATCCTAATCTATTTTGACAGAGACTACAGCTATCCAATGTAAAATCCCAATTTGAACCTACATGTAGTAAGTATAAAGATAGAAATAGTTATAACAGCTGCCTAAAGTACTAAGAAAACCACCACCTATAGTAAAATCAAGACATCAGATTTAAAAGACTTTTAAATGCCTAAAGCTCACAGGAGTGTCTCAGGAAATTTAAAAAGTGCTGAAATTCCTCTGACATCATAAAGAAGTACATACGTAGGCTGCCTGTATGGTTTTGTAAGCTGCATGTGGCAATGTTTTCCTTTCTCAGGACAACTTGATAATATTTCAATATAGGATGTCTCTCTGTTTCTCTATTAACATTTATCCCACAACAGCAAACAAAAGCAGAACCAAAGACAGAATAAGCGGAACACCAAGAAAAGAAGCATAGTATGATTCAGACAAGATCGAATTGCATTTTTCTTGAGGATAACATTAGAAAAATATTGTTCAATGAACCTCTAAATCTTAGAGGATAAAGTTAAGGAAAAAAATAAGGCACTTACATATTTTAGTCAATGTGAAAAGAAGAAACAAAAACTATAGAGTAGTACTATGAGACTAGCAACCCACTTTATGCAAAACATGTGAGAAAAACATCTCTCAAATTCATGTCCTTTGAAAAAGATAAGAACCACATCATCTTGCTAACAAACAAACAAACAAATAAATAGACAGTAAATAGATAAATCGACAAATACATAGGTACAGATATACACACACAGATGTGTATGTGTAAATCCATATGTGTATACAGTTAATGAAAAGCCTAGTTGCAGAGCAGCTTAGTTTCACTGTTCTAGTTCAGCTGAGCATTTAAAGCACAGGAGTGAAGAATTTTTCCTAAGATTGAAACTTAAGTACCTTGTTAAATGGAGACATCTGTTCTCCTCAACATAAGACTACAAAGAGAACTTTATCCTTTGTTTTGTGAAATGACCCAGACACAAGAGGAAAACCCATTGTCTCTTGAAGTCCCATAATTTCACTCTGTATTCAGGCACTTTGACAATTTCCTTGAAAAGTCGTTCAGTTTTTATTCTTGATCTTGAACAGCTACAGGTCACATTCTGCTTTCAATTACTTCATCGCCATTGTCTTCTTGAACTACATGAACAATTATTCTCCTAAGTGTTACTCTAAAACTTCAGGATACACTAGTGAAAAGTATGAAAATAAAGGCAGACTAAACTTTGAAATCTCCACAAAGTACCAGTATCACCAGACCTTTGTTCAGAATTAAGTTTCAGAATCTAAATGTAATGCTCCCACCAAATGCCTGCAAAATCCCAATTACTGCCTTAGGTTTGAATAACAGCTCTGTTGCAGCTATTGTTGAAAGGAGCTCTGTTGCATCCTGAGAGGCAAAGATGACTTTCGAGATACTGACATGTGTGCCATAAAACCACTCTCCCATGTACTCTGCTTTATGCACGGAAACAAATGTATTCATATTTGATCTCTTCAAGAGTGAGTTTGGTCTTTGCAGAGAAAGAAAAGGATTTCACTTCCTGCAAGGGAGACTTGAAAGCAGAATAGGTGGGTTTCACAAGGTCTGAACCACATTCTATTTTTGAGCTTTCCCTTCTCTTGCTAGAGTTAGATTGTGATAAGAACTGACTGTGCCACCAAAGCATTTTCGTGACCTACAAATTACCCCTGCTTTAAGAGCTGGTGTATCCTACACTGCAAGATATTCTGAGGGGAAGTGTGCCTACAAGAGACATCCAGGCATTTTTATAAACTCTTTAGGCTTCTGGTGTCTTGTGGTATCATATGTGAACAATCAAATCAGTTCTGATTTGAACGCTGTCACTTGGATTAGGGTTTATCTATCGCATGGTAGCACTGAGTTAGCAGGCCACGGAGATGAATAGAAGTACTGATTGCTGAACTGACAGCCTTGAAGATGAGTAGCATTATTTGATCACATCCTTCTTTGCAGCATGTGCCAGTGGGTTTTAGCTGTCACATTTTTTAAAATTATCAAGCCTCAGAATAAGAAATAGGGCTGGTTTCTTAGTGCATAAAAGTCCCCTTCTCTCCTTCTGATCCTACCGAAGCTGCTGGCTTTTATTTTGTGAAAATGTGTACTTATAGGTTAATTTGAATAAACAAAAGACTTTCTTCTGCAAACTACAACATATGTGGCTACTAATTTAGTGGCTGTTTAGTGCCCTGCTTTGCAGCGCACTTCTTGTCACCAATATGTTATAAAAGAGATAAATCCCAGCAGAAATATTTAAACTCATTTCTGAAGGTAAAAGCTCTGTGTGTTTTTAAGTCCTGTTACTCATCAGACCTATTAAGGTCCATTAGCTAGACACATTTGGATGGCAGTGCAGTTTCTCACATTCCCTCCAGCAGCTTGCTGCCCAAGCCTGTGTTATGTGCAGTTGTCATTTCTCATTCAGGTGCTTTCCCTGATGCATCTACCTGCCTTCTGCCCCCAAGTCTCAGTCTCTGAAGACTGCTTTTGACAGTGTTATGAGGGGCTGCAAAAAGTTACCAGAAAATTGATACTCCTGATTGAATGACAAGTGCCCACTGGATCCTCTGGAGTTTGAGCTTGATCAGCACAGTGAGAGGAGAGAGTCACCAGCAGTATCAGTAAGCAATTAGACACAGTGATGACACATCCTGTCCCATCCTATGAGCCTTCCCCCTCCCCATGTTGGAGTACTACCCCTATTCCAGCCAAAAGAGCTGCACATCCCTGGTGGATGTAGGACTGAGCTGGTGACACAAAAGGGCTGCAGCAGTTTGGTGTCATGGCCCTGTGCTGCACCATGCCAAGGGGAACTGGCACATTCGTGTGACCTCCAGTTTGGTGCATGACCCTTTGATGTGCTCCCCTGGCACAGTGCAGTGAGGCGCAGAGACTGAGGCATGGGAAACCCCTTGTGGCCCTCAGCCTGGCCCTCTGCCCGGCCTAATTAGTCAGATCGATCGTGTGTTAAATCTGAAAATGTCAGGCTGCACAGAAAGGATCTATTAAATGAGTCAGGCAATTTTCATGGACGTGTGATGCAGTCCCACTTGCTGTCGCCTCATTCAGCATACAGTGGCCCACACCAAACCTGTTAGTGTGAATGAACACACCAAGAGGGAAACATCTAAATCCTTTTCCCTACTGAAGATACAAGCAACAAGACAGCATTCTTTAGCAAAGAGAGGGTTCTAGCTTTTCTAAAACATTTGTCAAATACCCTTCCTTCAGTTACTTCTCTGCAATAGTAAGAAGCATATCCTCCTGAAATAGTAAGAAGCATATCCTCCTGACATTGTAATTAAAGATGCCCCAGGGAAAACAAAACAAAACAAAAATCAGTGCAACCCAGCCTCTGTAGGATTACACCTTCAGAGAACTTACTTTCATCACTTCTACAGTGCGGTACCCAAACACTCAACATCCCACAACATAAAAATTGATTGGCTAATTACTTCATTCATCATGATTTCATTTTCTGTAGAAAGCAATTTAATTCTTATCCTTCCTAATGAAAGAAGCATTTTATCAACTCTCTCACCCGTCCTGAGTAAGACTGCACAGATACCGCCATGACAGTAGATCAAATGTCATGGTATTTCTTACCTTAAAAGGCATTACAGCTGCAGATATCAGGAACTGCACTCACATTAAAATAGATTCTTTTAGCATTTATGTTCAAAAAGATAGCATTTTAAAAGATTCTGTCATTTTTGGAAGCTTCTTAGGATTAGATCTTACAATGTGGGTAATGATTAATAGAAAAAACTCAAAATTAAAATCCTTCCAATGGGGAAAGGAAAAAAAAGGACCAAAAGGCCATTTACCATTTAAGGAAAGAAGAAATGCCTAGACAAGGGATTTAACATTCTTTTGCAAAGAAGTCTCCCTTCAAAGAGGAAATAATTCAGTCAATGTACAAAAAAGCAGTTTTTAAATTCATCGTCATAATTCTACACTGCAGAATTTTACAATTTAAAGCATGACAAAGGGAAGCACTGTTTCTTTTGGGCTCATGTTGAATGAAAATTTAAAATTGGAAATGCTTATACACAGTGAGAGACAGCTGAAAAATTCTACTAGAGTGGGACACAATCTTACTCCAAATCAATTTAGTAGATTGCTGTCATATTTTTCTTTTTGACGTAAAACTAATAACAGTAGTATTTAAACCTATTTCTTAAAGTCTCAGGCATATTTTAGTATAAGGAAAGACACTGAGTTGCTGAGCAAAGTGTAAACATTTGATAAACTAGTGTTTTCATGAGACTGTGTTTGGATGGCAGTTACACACTTTTCCCTTTGAAAATACTTTATGGCATAATTTGACAAAATAAAATAAAAGAAATCCATAAAAACCACAAAAAGGAGTAATTCGCAGAGGTGGGAGAAAACAAGAAAAACACAAACTAGATCATGATTTCAAATGACAGGAAAAGGTTTAAGTGCATTCTGAAGGTCTGTCCCCTCCTCTGCAGAGGTTCATGAAATTGGCTAGATCTGGTATAATGGATGCTGGAAGATGATGTTCTGCTGGGTAATAACATCCAAAATAAAAAAGCCAACAAAGATCAAGATGGAGAAAAAGAAAAAAAATGAAAAAAGAAGGATTACAATAATGGCAGAAAAGAGAGACAAGGAAAATGAGACCTTTACAGATCCAAGTCTCCAAGGGTTTATGTGACGTCCCCTGTTCAAGGAACATATAGATCCAGGGTGGGAAACAGAGGCATCTGCCTTGCAGGGATTCAAAGCGTGATACCTCTCCCATCACTTCCTTCTTCAAAGCCACATGACCTGGTAAAAACTGGAGTTATCACTTAAAAGAGAATTTCCCTTTAAAAAGATGGAGGGACTAAAATTAAAGTTGGGAAAAGGCTAAAAAAATGTCTCATCTTCCTGGTCCTTTGGACCAGCACTCTGGTGTGGGTGAATCTGTTTTAGATGGGTACACAGCACAAAAGATAAGCTTAAAACTATGGGAAGTGGGAAGATAAAAGTTATTTAATCTGCCTGATTAATTTTTAATGAAGGAACATGGCTTACCGAGGAACACTACCATGAGAAGCTGGTTTCAAAGAAGACTATTTTAAACCTGCAGCATTCAAAGTGATCTGCAGTGAGACTCTGCTGAGAAGGTGCTAAGAAAGCTGAGGGGGCTGCAATCGCACCTGGAATGAGCATGTGTCTGTGTGGAAAGGGGAAGGGGGGCCAAGGGGTCGGAAAAGAAGACTTTTTGGAAGTCATCACAAATAGTAGGAGTAAAGGTGAGGGGAGACTGAAGACCTGAGGAGAGAGCAGTTTCCCTACTGACCTTTCCACGTAACAGCAGAAGGCCTTGCAATGAAGGGCAATGACTCACAGCAACCATCAATGACTACCCCAGCTGCAGCAGGGCTCTCTAGGAAAACACATACTCAAATACTTTGCTGCTCTGAGGCCCAGATGCTTAACAGCTTTCTCGAGAGGAAAATGGTACTTACTTGGCAGAACTGGTATGTTCTCCCTGTGATAATAGATCACTACTTCTTATAATCCAGATAAAATTATTTTTTGAGTGTTGAAAGAGGAATTACCAGTTTAAGATGTGCCATTTTGTGACTAATGAAATCTATACATGAGATATGTGTGTGGACATAAAAATGCTTAGGGAATTATAAAACTTGAAAATTAAAATATTATTAATTTTTTTTTATCTTTTAACTCTGAAATCTCCTTGACTTATTTTATATAAGATCTCACTTTCTAAATCAGAGTTCTAAAGTATAAAATGTCTATGTTTATAAGAGAGGACAAATTTAAAACAACCTAGGAATGGAAGAGCATTCATACCTATAATGAAGCATTTTCTTCTTTTTTTATCCTGAAAAAAAATCATATCCAGATTAACACTCAGTGTAGAAAATATTAACCTGGAGGAAAATTTTATGCAGGCAAGTTATAAATCCCTGGAAATATTACAGTAGCAAACCACACTGACCTTTAGCTCAAGGATTGCAAATGGTAATGCTATAATAATTGTTGTATGTCCTTTTATTGTGTGACTCCCCACTCCCCCAGCCTACTAGGAAATGGGAAATGATGGCCTTTAGCAGTCCTTTAAATTAAAGATATAGGGATGACTTAAGACTATTATCATTTATATATAACCATGTACTACTATTATTGTTCATATGTCGCTAGCAGCACTTGGAATGCCACTGTTCCTGTGGGTAGCCTTGTAAAGGAAGGTTCTATGTGTTTTGAGCAAGAATTAAATCTGTGCAGATGATAATGATGCTGCGCAGATGATGATGATGATGCTGTATAAATGCCTCCTTTTCCTATTTTTGTGAAATAGCACTGCAATCCCAGAGGGGAGGATACCACGCAGTATTCCACAGTATCAGAAACAAGCAAGACTTAATGATGGAGACGGACATTCATATAGTTATAAATACCCAGCATTGCCATAGTTAATGCAAGATGAGAAATGACTAATCAGGAAATAAGGCTGGATGTCTGGTGTTTAAAGCGTTTTCTAGCAAAAGTGTTTGGACAAGATCTTGATTTCCTCCCATTGGCACAGTGTGGGGATCAATGGTTTTCTCTTTTCCAGAGAGATTGGTGTAAGGACTCTGGATGAAGTGGGCATGAGAGCTGACTGGCACAAAAAATTCTCCTGTTCTCATGATTTTCCAGAGAGAGGTACTGCTAAAGATCAAAGATGCAATGCAAGTTTGCCAAAGTCAATGAAGTAAAAGAAAATTGCAAGACCCTGGGATATGTTTTGTTTGGTCTTAAATATTTTTAATATATTTTTTATAAATGTTTCTACAGAATTTGAACCAGTCAGATACAGAATTCAGTAAGCTTTTCACCTTCTCTTGAGGAAACATATATCCAAGAGGCACAACCTGTTTCCTTATGCAGGGGTAAGATTAACGTATAAAATGTATAAATGTATCAAGTGTATAATGTGTAAAATAAAACTATTGAGCTATTTTAGTACTTTTCCTGTCATGCATTCAGGATCCTCTAAAGTTGTCACCAGCTACTGTTTCATTTAATTCCCTAGCCTTCAGGGTAATGTAAGAAAATTGAAGAGATTAGAAGCTCTCTCTTTCCTGTTCAATGCATTTGTGTTGCAGTAAATTGGTACCAACCTTCAGTCTCATGGTCAGGGCTCTCCAGGGTCCTTCCACTGATATGACAGAGCAGTCAGCTTGATAAATGGTGCACAACCCCTTCAGTGCAATGGAGAAAGCTTTCCTCCCTGTGTGTGTAGTTGTCTCTCCTGCACTGGAGGGAGAGGAAACAATTAGCTGTCTTATTGCACTAAGGAATGCCACTATTCTGTTTATGTTGTCTGTGTTAATTAGAAGATACATTTTTCCCCCTTGATTAATTATTTCATGGGCAGTGGCAAACACAGACTATGAAGGAAACTGGAGGGAAGGCAGAATACTTAGCTTGGAAAATAATTAACTTTAGATAACCTTAAACATATTCACTAAAGAGGCAGCTCAGTAAAGTAGTTAAATATATGTTTAACTTCAAGTTTAGGAGCTATTGGTGATGAAGTAGGGCAACTGTGCAGTGTTACATTATGCTCTTACTTGATCACCTTGTTCAATTGCAGCTAATAGATACTGAATTAACACAGGCACTGCATTAAAGTGCATTAGCAAAATATTTAAGCAAATACTTCACTCCTATTCTGGTTCTTTCTGGTTCAGCAGTTCTCTAGCACTCACTTCCCTGAACTGGGCATACTTAAACATTAAAAAGGGGCCATCTGGGTTCTTTTCACTGGGTGCAAAAATGTAAAGGGAAGATGGAGGGTAATGAAAGGCCATTACAAGTCACATTTTCAGATTCTTCTTTTACAAGAAACTTGGCCTCAAACACAGAGGCATATATGTATTTGTGTGCACAGCCATATATTTCAAGTTTGCTCATGCAGGCAGCTGATCTAAAAGGACATCATGTAAAATTTATAATAGATGGTTGTCTAGAGCATTTAAATAAACAAGCTAACAAGCCTTAAAGCATTATTGACAGGAGATAAGCATGCAGAGGATCACTTTCCAGTGGGACAATAAATAAAGCATAATTTCCAGTAGATGATATATTTATTAATTAATTAAAAATCATACCTGTTGAAGATTGAGCAGTATATGTCTTAAGTTTGATGCAGTTCCCTATTAAAAATCTATAACAATTTTGCCCAAAATAACACACAGCATTAAATAATTCTATTAAGCAAACTAGTCATTTACTAAATAGTCCAAGAAAAGTGACTGAAAAGATTTGGGAAGCGTGCAGTTGAGGGGTAAGTATCAGCTTGTTCTCTAACTGGGTACTCTGCAGATTTCAAAACATATCAGGTGCTGCACACCAAAGTCATGTTTTATATTCCTGCCTATTCTAAACCCGCAGAAGAACTGACCTGCCATTTCACTTCAAACTAAGAATTGATCACTTTTCCCTGTCTGTCCCTTTGTGCCTCTGGCAATGCACAGGACTGGGAGAACAGTGTGTGATACAGGCCAAACAGTGAATAGTAGTTGCTGGTAAAACCAATGGGATGACGTAAGGACAAAAGGAACAATCTCATCTCTAAAATTCCTTGCCTTAGTGCATTTGCCAGAGCCTTAGGGCTAGATGTTCAAAGCCGTGTGTGCAGAGTCAGTTGCTTGTAGCCACTCTTAGGGAATTCAAGCTGGTTTTCAAATTGCTGAGAATAGATTGTTGGCACAAAACACATATCACACAAGATACAACAGGAGCTGGGGAAGTCCTGGAACTGTGGTTGGAGTTACAATTTACTTTTCTAAAAATGCATGTTACCTGTTCCAAGCTTACAAGGAAAGTGTGCAGACAGCTGAGCACCCACACATCTACAGGATCAGGACATGACAGAATAAAGGCAAGTGAGCTCATGGATCAAGTTAAAGACAGTTTAATAGGAGAAGCAAAAGAAAAAAAAGTTGTACATGTGAGCAAAAAAAAAGGAATTTGTTTACTGCCTTCCATTGGTATTAAGGTGTCCAGCCACTCCGTGGAAAGTAGAGCCTGAGCACTTATAACAGCTAATTGGGAAGATAAACACCAGAACAAATATCTTCCTTGCCTTCCCCCTCCCCTTGAACTTTTGCTGCTGAACATGACAAATTATGGTATAAGATATCACTTTAGTCAGATCTGAGCAGCTGTGTTACCTGTGTCTTCTCTCAATTTCTTTACCTTCCCAAGCCTGCTCAATTTGGGGACGGGGAGCAAAAAAATAGAGGACCTTGAAAGTGTTCAGCAACTGACAAAAAATTGGTGTATCAACACTGTTTTACCAAAAAAAGGAAATAAAGATCCAGCACATTATGGATTTCCATATATAACATTAGCTTTATCTCATCTGGACTCAGCACACACAGAAGAGAGATGACACCCATCAATGAAGCCTCTTTCAATTATGTTGTCACCAAAACGTGAGAAAAACAGAAACAACGTCTTTTCAGTGCTAGAGAAACAAGGCATTAATTTAGTCTGACCAAGCTGTGCAATAGAAATTATTTCATCCACTCATGTCTGGATTGTGCAGTGAAAATCATTCCGTCACAAATAGTTCTTTACCAGACTTTTCACATACCTACATTGGTCTTAAATTACACAATTCTTACTTTAAATCTCCTATTGGTTATTGTTCCCTTCACCTTCAATGCTAATTTGGTCCTCATTCTTTGATTCTCTTACCAATCTTTTCCCGGTCCAGGTGTGTCTGACCTCTCCAGGGGGTGGTGTTTGGGGTAGTGTTCATTAACATTTGTTTATCTCCCATGTCTGTCTGTCTCCCATCTTCTGTCTACCCCCAGTCTGTAGCTCATCAGACCTCACCAGATGAATAGAGTCTTATAGGGAGAAACTTCAGTTCCCCTGTCCCTGGGAAAAGAAGAACAAATGTCTGACTACAGTCACATAAAAAAAAATTAAAACTTGTATAATTTCCAACAAAGTCAGCCTTGTCCCTGGGGCAGATCCTTCCACAGATGATAGGAACTACCATTTGTGTGGAGAAATCCAGTTCATCACCAGTCACCTGATATAACTGATTCCTTTTCATTTTTATTGAGGAAAATCAATCTCCTTGGCAACTTGCACTGATTATGACAACCACATCCTCTCTTCTTGCCTCTGCCAACTGCTGGGGCCATGCTGCCTCAGAAGTATGGGTCAGGAAAAGAGCTTGTTGTGTGAGGTGGTGACTTTCACAGGCGAGTGCTTTCGGTCTGGTTAAGAACAAGGACTGAATCTTTGACATGTTTTTATAAACAGGCTTAGCAAACATAGGCTAAGATGCCACTGAAGGAAAAGCAGTAGAAGATCTGTGTCACTGATACTTAAACCTCACCTGAAATTCCCCTGTCAGCCCAAAAAGATTTGGAGAAATCAACTGAGTATGTTTTTTGACTGCAAATCATGATTGAATTTTATTTTTTTCTCTATAGTTGACCCTGCTTGAAAATTCATAAAGCTTGTGAACTTAGGGAATAAATAAGATTTTTGCATTAGAAGAGAAAAATTGCACATGATTAAGGATCATTGATGCCTCAACTCAGATGTCTTAAGACCACTGTTCCTCATTGTTTCTAACACTGAGTTCTACAGATCGTGGGTGACTTGGGATTGGCAGTTTAAGAGAATTCTAAAATTGACCTAAGGGACACATGCATTTTCTTAACATCCTGAAGAGTGTCCCTAAATTTCATCTAAAAGAACATGGTAGTATGCAAACTTATAACTGAATAAGCTTTTAATTTTTAAAGTATCACAGGTGACTTCTTATTCATTGTTTTCTTAGTAAGGAGCTAATGAAAGTTTTTTGTCTACTGCTGTTTTTTTGTCACTGCACTTACACATCATGGCATTTAGCCTGTTCAACATTCACACAGTAAACAAGCAGCTCCTCTGAGTGCTATGAGGTCTTCTCAAGGCATTTCATCAAACATTTATTTCCAGTGGAGCCAGCTGATGCAAATGGACTTTTATTCACTGTTGATCCTGAAATACAAGTTCCAGAAAAAATGTTGGTAGATTGTGTAAAACATCCAGACTTGTAAAGCAGCATGGCACATTTTCATTCTCCTGTGTCAGGTCACTATGAGTGTTTTATTCAATGCAGAATACTTGCTGCAGTTTTATTCTACCTGTGCAATAACTCATGCGCTGTAAAGAACTCATTAAACCTATTTTGTACTTTTCCTTTACACATAGACCTCCCAGCAGTTTAAGCCATACCTAATGAGTCCAAGTATTTTAAGGGATAGTGTTAAAATTATCTACCATTCTTTTGTATCTGAAATCACCCTTTTATTTTCCTCCACTACATTGCTAGCATAACTAGGAAACAATATATTAACCTAATTACATGTTATTTATTAGGCAGCAAGCAGATAAGTCATTCAAAGACAAATCCCTGTAGTTATTCATACAGCTGCTTTGGATGACAAAGATATAGTAAACCAAGTAATCTTTCATTGTATTTACTGCACTCTCTTTGTACTAATGAACAATAACCGGCTTTACTTAAATAATGGCTTCTGTTCTGAGTTGTGGTAAATGTTATACAGACCATATTCATCAAAAGCACGTCAAAGCCATGGATGACCTTTATTTCCTTTGCTTGCACTTGAAGAATTTGGGTAGCTGGTGAATAGCAATGATTTAAAGGGCTTAATAAACATCATGTAAAATAATTAGTGTCTTTAAAAAAACAACATGCATAATGTACTAGTGACAGCTCAGCCCCTGAGAAACAAACAGTTAAGATGTTGGCAATTTATTTTTATAACCCTTACCTTTCAAGGAGCCTATGCATTCTCTTTGCTTTCAGTTTGAGACAGACTTTCTCTGTGTTCTTAAGCATGCATTAAGTCTGCACCACAGTGGGAAGAAAACTTCCTGTTAACTTCACTCATCACTTGGAATTAATGAAGGCTATGAAGCAAAAGAAATAAATTTGAATATGAATTCACAAAAAGAATGAAATAGACAAAAAAAAATAAAATGAGAAGAAGGCTTTAGACTTGATTGCGTCAAGTCAGGTTAGGTTTTATGTGCTTTTTGGAGTAGAAACTGGAATCCCTATTGTCTTCCTCTCACATAGAAACCCTACACATGATATAAAAACACCCTCTTTCTGCTGTTAAATATTTATTCTTCAAAGCTGACTCAGGACAAGACAGTAGAAAAGTATCCTTGAGTGGCATGGCCTGGATCATCTCCCAAGAGCAGTACTCAAATACTCTGTTAAAATCCAGATATTTGAGAACATGATCTCCAACAGACCTGGCAGAATACTCTTCTTGAGCATTGGGTCAGAGCTCGAGTTGTCTTTAAGTTGCTCCAGGTCTGACCTGGCAAAAATATATTAAGAATGTCTACTCGATAAGACCTTTCATACAGGACAGATAAGACACTGCAGTGAAATATGCAAGTGCTTAATGCTACCAAGCTTTGAGAGTCCTGGGAAACCACAAGAGTATAAGACATTTGGCAGAACATTACTGGGTGGAATTAATGGTTTCCATGGTTGTACAACATCTGTGCAAACAATGAGGACCTGTATTTTGAAGTCTGCTACACCAAACACAATTTTTAAACCCTCAGGTTCTTTTGAAATTAAATAGAGGACAGCATTTGGCATGAATAACATTTGCTGACCCAGCTCAGAATAAGGACTCTCACCAGTCTGACACCCAGCATTTGGGGACAGATATTTCAAAGCAATTGTTCTTCTTCCACCGTAACTCCCCTTATGCATTCTTAAATAAAGAATTCTCTAATGTTCATTATCAAAAGAAAGATCTAACTAACTCTTTCAATGAGCCTTCATCTAACTTATTAAAACCAACACTAAAACATTAAAACCAACATTATTTTTAGAACAGTTGACTAGAAATAACAGGCTGTTCCTAACACTGCAAATAGAATGCCCTGTAAATGTAGTCCAGTAAATTCAGTCTAAGAAGTTTATTTCTTATCTGTCTCTTGTCATTTGAGACTTAAATTGAGCATATCAAATTAATTTATAATAATAAGTAGAAATTTCTGTGTCTAATTCTTTTAGAAACTCATACATATTTTTATAGACTAGAATGAATCATAAAATTGTAAAGTGCTTAGGATTGGAAGGGACCTTAAAAATCACATAGTCTCTGTTGTGGACAGGGGTACCACTCACCAGATCAGGTTGTTCAGGGCCCCATACAACCTGGCCTTGAACACTTCCAGGGCTGGGACAATGCCTCTGCCTTATCCCGGTACATAGTTACCATTTACCACTTGTGTTCATCAGTGGTCTTCCTGTTATGACTGATATACCTGCAGAAGTCTTTATTATGAATCTTGTCAAATTAATCCTCAGCCATGCTTTGATCTTCCTCACCCATCCCTATGCAACTTGATTGTGTCCCTATATTCTCCCAGGTTATTTGCCTCTGCTTACACTGACTGTGCACTTGCCTCTTATGCTTAAGTCTGACTAGCAGCTCTTGATTCATCCGTATCAGTCTCTTGACATCCTTTCCTGTCATCCTACACATGAGAATTGAGAGCTGTTATGCTCTATAAAAAGTGTCCTTAAAGATCTGCCAGCTCTGTTCTGCTTTCTTGCTCCAGAGAGCAGTTTCCCAGTCGGCCCTATAGATCAACTCCTCCTCCTAAAATTCAGGGTCCTGATCCATATTCCTTTGGTTTGCAAACTCTACCCATGCATGGTCACTGCAGCTCAGGCTACTTTTGATGTCCCCAGTTAGTTTGCTTACATTGGTGATAACCAGGTCCAGTATCACACTATGACCTGTGGTAGAACTCTCAGTTACCTACCTCAGGAAGTTGTCCTCCGTGCATTCCAGGAGTCTCCTGGGTTGCCTGCAGCTTGCCTCTACAGTGTATAGGGTTTAGTGTTGTGACAATTATGCCAACATTATACCACGCAGATTGCAAATGGGTAAACTGTCTTTTTAAGGCCCCGAAGATTTGCTTGATGAGACTTTCAAAAAAGACTTACAGTTTTTGGTTGTAGCCTGAGTTAGATGCAAAGGAGAAATATTGACAAAGTATTCTCAAGAGGTCAAACAACAAAAAACTTTACCGTCAACCTCATAAAATCAGAGAACTTTGGCAAAGGTACAGAGCAACATCCAACCAGCATAAAACATTTCACAAAGGATGCATTTTTCATCTTCAGTTTAGCAAACACCAAGCCCATCTGATTTTAAGTTACTCAAAACTCCAGGAAGAGGGAATTAGAAAAAGAAGCACAAAGGGAGAAAGACACAAAATATGCAGAAAAGAGCAAATACAGCTACCACTCCTGGTTCCAGTGTTGGTCAGCAGATAGAATTCCCAAGAGGGGGCAGGGTCAGGACGAGTGCTCGCCCAGGCTTTGGTTTAAATTCCCTTTGGCCTTCTTGGGCCCTTCCCCAGGAGGAACCTGTGGCCATTTGTGTCCCCAGGGCCGGGCTGGGGCTGCAGGGGCGGCTGTGGAGCGGTCACTGCCCCCGCTGGGCCGGGGAGCGGCGGCCGCTGCGGGGCTGGGACACACACACACAGAGACACAGACAGACAGACAGACACACACACAG
>JAHLSL010013749.1:4005659-4033085 GCA_025920805.1 Petroica traversi
TCTTTTTCTTTTTCTTTTTCTTTTTCTTTTTCTTTTTCTTTTTCTTTCTTTTTTTCTTTTTTTCATTTTCTTTTTCTTTTTTTTTTTTTCTCCCTTAAAAGTAGTGTAAAAATAGATCCTTGTGAAAGAAGGGAGAGGATAACTGGATGGCCACTGTAGTGTCTGTGATGGTTATATCCCGAGGGGATAGTTCAAAATAAAACACAGACACATATTTAGTCAACTGCTGGGTCCATCTGACATATAAATGTGAAAAAAAAATTCTGTGGACAAGTTCTTAATCACGCAGGGACAAAGAAGCCCTTATTAAGTGAATGTGGAAATGCAATGCTCTTTAAAACACAAGATGTTTTTCATATCTATATTGTCAATTTTCTGTTATCCTGAATAAACAGTCAGACACCAAAGTTGGGAAAAAGTGTCTGAATAAACAGAAATATTACGTAGGACATAGATATAAATCAGAGGGAAGGTTGAGGATGTAAAGAAAATTAGTGACAGCTGGTTGTGGAACACAGACTCCTGAGCTAGTGACCATGCAATCAGATGAGTACACAGGACAGATTGGCTGAACATGGGCATATTCTCCTTCATATTAGACTGACTTATATAGAGCCAGCCAAGCATCTTTGACCCACAGCTGAACTTCTCAGATATTTTATCTACAAATACTGAAAAATTGACTGGGGCAACTAAGTGCCAAAAGACATGGAAGAAAACAATGCTGGCAGTGTGTTCATTAACAACTGTGACTTATTGATGACCAGTCCATGCACTAAACCAATGCAAACAGGTATCTAAGTTGAAAAGGATACATTTACATATCTCAATCTAAATGTTGTTTCATTAAAGAAAGAGGACTGAAAAAACCCACAAAGCTGGAAGATGAATATACAGTACAGACAAAGTGTGTGCTTCTTCTTATTCCTTTAATATTGGTCTTATCTTTCGGTGTCTTAATTTTTCCAGTGTTCTCAAATTCATTTCCTCAGTATCTGCTGCAGATCCCAGACAAATATTCATAGATATAATCAATCTATAGCCTGATATTATTAGGATGTTTGAACTAGTACAGTGAAAAAATTGAGTGTACATTACTGTTTATGTAGAGAAGGAAGGATAAGCATACACTGTAAGGATATAAGCCACTACCACTAACAATGTGAAAGGAAGATGGAATTGTACCATCCATGTAGCCAAGGTGGGAATAACAAGCATGTCACTCAGTGAGCAGTTTCTGAAACTGTCTTTGAACATGTCTTTCTCTTCCCTTGGCTTACTCTTCTACCTCTCCAATACCCAGACGAAAATTGTTCCTTGGAAAATAATCACCTGGATGTGCTGACTGGTGTGGTGTAGTTGTGAGAAGATGGTAAACAAACACAAACCTAAGGGTATGCCTGACATTTAGAAAGATCTTCTAACCAGAGAAGAGATAGTCAGGGATCCTGTTGCTGTAAGTCAAAGTTCAACATCTGCAGCGTTTGCTGTTGTTTCATTCTGCCCACCAAGAGGAGCCAGTGCATCTCCTGGTTACTCCAACTCTCTGTCCCTTGTCCACCGATCTGGAGCTTTGTTCCCAGCCTGTCATGTCTCAACACAATTTTCTCAATTCAGCAAACCATACTCAAGCAGCATTTTCACACTGCCATAAGTCCTTCAGTCAGCAGTCTCTTCAACAAAAGCCTTCAAGAAGCTGTAAGATTGGCAACAGCCAGGAAGAGAAGCTCTGAAAATGGGATGAAAACAGTTTAGCACTCTGGATTTTCACTGGGAAATTTAGACCACATCCAAGTTTTAAAATCACAGAGCTGAAATCATCTTAGAGGCAACTGTTAGAGATGAGTGAGTCAGAAATACAGTGAGGAAAATGTAGAGAGGGTGCCACATAGACAGAGGACAAGATTATCTGGAGAGCTTTGTTTTTAAAACATCTTTTGAGGGCCAGAAAGAAGGGAGATGTGGAAAGACAGTGAATGGATCAAGTCCTTAAACATTGCTTTTGGAGGGCTTTAAGCCTTTTAAGTGTCTAAGAAACTAAGAGATGAGTGAGTACAAATCAACTACCAAATCCACTTTAGAGCAGAAGCACTTTTATTGTCATTCTTATTAATATTAATAATCGTGAAAAGAAAAAAAAAGGCAAAAACCAGTTACTGATTTAAAGCTGGTTCCAGCCAATTGTACCTGTCTACCTCCACTTTCAGAGTCGCAAAAGGGAAAAGATTTATTGGATAGATCCTTCAAGACCTCTTTCTGCTTCACTGGTGGCAAAACCTTTTTTGGGGGTGGAAACAGGTCAGGAAAGAATAAGCAAAGACAGGCATCAAACCTGGCTTGTTGCTGCTCTCTCTTCCTAGGCTGGATGCCTCTCATTCTGATTCTGGGATACTTCAAATTCAGAAAAAAGATCTTTTCTGAAGCAAAGTCTTTTCTCTTCTTCCACCCATTTTCACCTCTACCTACACATTTCTCTAAGATCAGCAAATGAGAGAACATAAAGGCTCTGCATTTTGAACACAAGGACGCAAGAAAAAGGAAGAAAAGCAGCAGAAGAATATCTAAGTGCTTCTCTTTACCCCCAGAAGTTTTTATTTTATTTTTGCCCTGAATGAAAATCTAAGTTCTTTTGAGAATGTACCTTAAGACTTAGTGCTACATTTTTTACTTGAAGGAAAAATTTTTATTGCAGATGTGGGAAGACCTGTTACACAGAAAAATTGACCCAGAACACAAGAGCAAAATGGCACAAGAACGTTAGGGAGGTCAATATGCAAGTTAGAAGAAAAGGAAGACCTTGCAATTTGAGTCAAAAAAACCCACAGATACCTGTGTTATACAGAGCAAATGCAGCACCATTAGTGTAAGAGTGAAAAGAAGACTGCAGGAATGAAGCCTGCTACAGACCATTTTGAATATTTGGGAATCCTTGGGATTGACCTGCAATATGAGAAAATTCAGTTCTTTGTGTGAGGTTGGAAGGGAAATGTAATGTTAGAGCAGGTAGTTCTGTATTTGTGGCTATAGATTTGTTTCTATATATCATACTGTCTTTGTATTTTATGTCTCCACCTCCTTGATGCCTTTGATTCTTTAAATCAATGATGATAAAGTTCCAAGAGAGTAAATCTAAAGTAATTTTATAATTCATGTTCATTAAAAGACTTACGACAGAAAAACAGTCTTTATACGATACTCAGTGGAACAAGTTAGACAGGAATTATTGTAAAAGAAATGTTTAATTTCTCTAGTGCTGAATAAACATTACTGTAATGCTGCTCATGTTTTCAGAAGCTGAACTCCCTTTCTCCCTATAATTCTATTCCTGGATGGCTATAACGCAGTAATTTTCAAATATAGCAAATTATATCACACGTTTTGAAACATGAAATAGTCCAAATGAGACTAGGAATCTAAGACAGGTTGTCACTGAGGTCAATATAGACAGTCCTACTCAGCTGTGAATAAAACCCTTGGGAAAGATCACTGTATTAATTTCCATTCATATTATAGCCTAAGGAAAGAATCTAAATCTGCAGAGGAAAAATGCTAAATATCTTCATCTTTAGAGTTTTCTTGTACCCAGGTATTTTCAACTACTTCACAAAATGTCTCTAGCTCTATTTGTTCAGTCATGGAGGCCACTGGTTCTTGGTTTATCATTATCTTGAATTATGCTCAAGAATCATTAGAGGTAGGTGATTAGGGAGATACTCAGTTCATCAGTTCAGGTTCCTCAGATTCACACAGCTCTGCACAGACACAATTCTGAGATTCATGGCAGACACTGTAGAAGAGTGTCATTGCAGGCTCTCCATACAGTGTTCCTCCCTTCCTGCCACTCTGAGTACTCTCTAAAGAACTCACAGAGTATTTGTTCTACGCATGGCTTAATAGCATTCCCAGACAGCCTTTACAGAGTTACAGCTTCAGGCCACCTATCTTGTTTCAAGTGCTTTTCCTGAAGATTTGGGGTTGGAAAGTTTTGAGCCCCGTTGATTAAAGTCTCTCTGTATTTTTTTGCCAAAGAAGTGCACCAGAGAAGCGAATATCTTTTATTCAAAGAAACGTGAATATTTTGGGTTTGGGTTTTTTTGTGTGTAGTTTTTTTGGGGTTTGCTTTTTTTTTTAACAACAACTATCAGAACAGTGTCATGGTATCTGACTCTTAAAAAACCAGGCTGAACACTGTCAAATAATAATTCCTGGGAAAACCATTCAATATGGCATTGGAGGGGGAAGAAGGGTGACTATAACTGCTTTATGGTGTAAAGCTGTCAGTAACGGACAGCCAGTAAGAAGATGTTCCTCTTTTACAGGCTTTTCAAATTTTGAAGATTACACAGAGAGAAGTATGAGGGTAAAGGCTCCTAGTTAGTTTCATAAAGTTCAATCAAATGGATGAAGAGATCACTGGGATGCCCCAGCTATTATGCAGCAGTCTGGTGCATACAATCAGGGAAGAAACATTTTTCTTGCCAGTGGCTGAATTCAACATAAAAATATGTCCAGTTCTTTGTACTACATTAACTTAGACTACTTCCACCTTTGGAGTTTTGAAATAATAGTGTTAAATCAATTGAAATTGCACCTTGTTTTACCTCTTATAACTTAATTCATTTATTTAATTCTGAATCAGGAAAAGTTTGTTTCTTGAAAGAAAGTATATTTTTCTCTCTATATATATGATGTAATAGAAGGGCAAAAATGCAATCATTTTAGCTTTTTGAACAATAGGTGAGTATAAAATTTGGGCTCATTCAATATGAATCACTTGGTGATTCACAAGGCACTAACTGAAGTGTGAATACGAACATTCTTGAAGTGTTTTTTTCCCTGTAGATTACTAAGATATGGACTACCTGAACCAGACAAAAGCTAAAATAAGAACCACTCAAATGCCTGACTTGAAGTGAAACCCAAGACACGAAATTAAAGCAGTTTCCTACCTTCTGAATTACATTGCCACAGATTCTCACAAACCTAAAAATGCCAGGACCTGGTGGCAACAGTAAAAAGCTCATCTGGTCCAGCTTCCAAACTCTTTTCTAATCTATTTTCAACTAAACTGTATTCCTTAGAAGACCAAATTTTCCAGCCAGAAAATTAACAAAACAGGAAAATAACAAAAAATATCTACTTTTTAATCACCTGACATACAAACATAATGTCATATATGAATGAACATGACATAATCAAAGAAATATTAAAGGCCTATGATTTATGAGCTAGTTGTAATGTAATGCAAGATGGAAGCTTTAAAATTAAACCAAATAAGATAGGAATTCTAAAAATTAAAAATCATAAAGATAATTCAATTTGAAGAGTATTATAACCTAATGTACACATAATAGTCAAAGGCCATATCTTTATGTCTATAAGAAATGTCTATATATACAACATGAATAAATAATTCACCCTGGTCTTTCTTAGGAGACACAAGGATTAAAATCAATTACTATAAAGATTTGTTGTTGCTGTTGTTTTGCACAAAGGAATAAATATGTTACCTTGCTGGGTCTTTAGATTAAGTTTTCTTTACATCATTAAAGGTAGTTTCAATCTTTCACCTTGTGTGTGAATCATCATATCACCTGCAGCAAAGTTCTTCCACATCAGCATTTTATGGACTACTAAAATATGTTGTGCTGTATTTTGCAGTGTAAACCATTCCCAGATTTTCTGGCAGCCAGGTGCCCAGTGAAAAGTTCTTGACATGAACAGAATGGATGAAGTAAAAAAAACCCAAGCCAACATCAAAAAAAGGTGGATATATTCAAATAACTATATTATGTTTTCTAGAGAAATCACTGATTAAACAATAACTACACTTAAGAACTGAGTCAAAAATCATTGTTGAAATTGTTTTGGATTGTTTTTAAGAAAGATCCTTATGGAAAGAACATGAGAAAAATGAAGGAAACATTTCAAACTTGGAGCTGTGACACATCAGAATTCCAAAGAAGACACTGATCAGTATTAGCAATGAGATTTCATTTGCAGATCTCATGTAAAATTAATTTTCATAATTCTCTTAGTTCCTGTCTACATATACAGAATTTTTTCTCATTATCTACTTTATTACCATATTTGAATTCTCCTGTTCAATGTCTGGGAAGAAAAGATGGGGGATAGGCATTTTACTATGACTCAAAGAAAAATGCACTCTCAAATCTCAAACCGTTGGTCCCACAAACTGAAGAAGAGTGCCCTCTAAAAATGTTAGAATTTCACAAAAAAGGGGACAAAGTATTAACTGTTCAATTGAATAATCAATTTGAGTGAAATTAGTGCTAAAGTTATGTATTTATGTTGGGATATAATATTTAAAGTGCTTCTTATGCAATGAGATTTTCCATTCAAAGTTCACAAATCAGTTTGACACATTCTCCTAATGGCATATTTAAAAGCTACAGACAGTGATAATACCATCAGCAGTGACCCATTAGCTCCATATCAACAAGAAAATTCAGCAGTCACTCCAACTAAATACACCTGAGTCGTTCCACTTAAGTATCAGAAAATGTCTGTCTGCTTAGCTAGCAAGATTTAATAAGATTACAGCCCAGGGAAGTGTGGCTACAGGCTGTTGTCACATTCACTCTAACTCATATTCATAATGTCTTCTGATCTATCTCTAGACTCATGATATGCATAGGGGAAAAAAAACCCAACACAGAGATTTTATTTCTCTGCCAGCTTTATAGCTAGAGAAAAAGAAACAGCATCTTAGGAATTTATACCACTACTTCATCAGTTCTGGGGGGCAAGGGGGAGAAGGAAGCCATGCGTAATCTGTATCATATATACGTTATATGAATGAGGTGCTTACCTTAAGAGGAATTTGAACATCTTTGGCAAACCATCCATGGCCCATTCTCTGGGGTAGCAATGTGTTATCAATGGGCAAACAGACTTCTAAGTAAGCTAAATATGAGCATGAACATGGCTTCTCTTTTTCTTTCTTTCCTTCTTTCTTTTTCTTTCTTTCTTTCTTTCTTTCTTTCTCTTTCTCTCTTTCTCTCTCTCTTTCTCTCTCTCTCTCTCTCTTTCTCTCTTTCTTTCTCTCTTTCTTTCTCTCTTTTTCTCTTTCTTTCTTTCCCTCTTTCTCTCTCTCTTTTTCTCTTTCTTTCTTTTTTCTTTCTTTCTCTCTTTCTTTCTTTCTTTCTCTCTTTCTCTCTTTCTTTCTCTCTTTCTCTCTTTCTTTCTCTCTTTCTCTCTTTCTTTTTCTTTCTTTCTTTTTCTTTCTTTTTCTTTCTTTCATTTTCACTTCACTTTGAAGGAAGTACATGAAATTGGAACAACATTGAATGATGCTGTTTAAACACACATTTCCTCAAAGGGAAGTCATAAAAAATTTCATAGTATAGTCATGTAATATTTGCTATATCTGGAAACATATTAACTGGAGTTATTAAAACAATAGGTAAGCCAAAATCTGAACAATTGAAATCTCAGAAGTTTTGGAGACAAGGGTCAGTCAAAACAGCAATGGTTTCCAAGAAGTTACTTGGATTACCCATCTCTCTCTGAACCTTAATTATCGCCAAAGTACACACAAATATGTGCATATTTATATATTTATGTTATATTCATGATTCAAAATACAGGCTGGAGGGAGGAAGGGAGAGAGTACATGTCTGTTACATTTAAATTTTTTTCTGCTGGTCCTCAGCTAAATCACATGAGAAGCAATTAAATACAGGGAAGTGGACTGACAAGATGACAAATGTACTCATTGTCTATACTTCAGAGTACTTAAATTTTATCCACATGAGTTTCTAACCTCATAAAAGACAGCAAGCCCAGAATGCTCTGTTATTGCTGCCTACAGTGAAGTTACACATAGACATGAAATTTCAAGTCTTCAGAAAAAAGTTGGACTAAGAATTTCTAGGTGAGAAATTTTTTATTGATAAAACTCACTTAATGGTCACCTGAGCCCTATGTGATTACTCAGGAATCTAACAGTTTTTGAAAACTCTAGCCCAGATGTGTGATGTGATTTCTTCTAAGGAAAGTAAAAAAAAAAAGCAGGCACACCTTGTAGGATGGATAAACATCTCTTAAACCTACACATACTCCAGGTCATTATTTCTGTGACCCCAGAGAGCCACACAAAACCTTTGCTGAGGAAGTGCAGAGTACCCATCACAACCATAGAAATTGGCCAAAGCATTAGAAGCAGAAAGGAAACAGATTTAGATACTGATTCAGCAACTTTACTTGGCAGCATCTGATGACAGGCATTCCTGTGAACTCCAAATGGATTTTGAAAGCATCCACAATTGAATGCAATTGTTCCCTCTTGTGTGGCAATGTTTATCAACACAAAAGATGCCAACTTGACTTTTTTTGAAGAAAAATAATAAATTGCATTTAGTGTGCAAATCTCTATTACTCTGGTGCAAAGGGCAGCACTGAGGCCACACCTGGAAACATTCTTCAAATGTTGGATTTCAAGACCATCTAGCATTTCCCCTAAGTTTTGAAAGATAGCTGTCTGTCCTAGATGCAGTTGAAATTCACAACCAAATGAATATACACTTTCAGTGAATTAGGGGGAATAAACTTCAACTGAATTATTATCCCAGATACCTGAGGAAAATAAGAACATTTTTGTATAACTGGCCTGTCTTCAAGCCAGTCTTTCCTTGAATAAGCTTTTAAAAATCCTAAGCAGTTCTTCAGAAAAGAAGTTTTCTATCTGAGACAAAACATCACATATTGTTATGCCCTGAAAACCTCAGAAAGCCAATATCTTTTACATAAAGTACTATATAGATGAAGAAAAACATTTCCTACAAGTTTATTATGTCTGGAAGTGGTTCAGTGTGGAAGTTTTGTGTCCAAGCATTGAGTAAATTAGGTTCTCTTTTTGCATGCCTTGCAATACTGTTGATTCCCTTCAACATTTAGACTGCTACTGAGGGCAAAGCGTGATAGTGAGAGGGAAAGAGGGCTCTGCTGCTGCATGTGGGAGGAGGATTCCTGCCTTTATCAAGCTGGCAGCCTTGCCTTTCAGCACACGCTCTGCACCACTGACATTCAGCGGCTGCAGGAAGAGATAGATCATCTGAAGAAGCTGAGACAAATATTTGATTTGGATGATTATCCTGCAGGTGTCTCATCATCACCACGATGCTTGGAATTACTAATTATTTTTCTTCCATTTATGCTGTTTTTTGCTGTGAATACATATACTATGTCATAGGTAATTCAGTTTATTTTGATCAATGTGACCCCTTGACCTCTCTTTCATGGAAAGCCCACTAATGGGGAATACCCAGTGCTGGAGGAGAGAAGAAATTATAGAGGCAATCCTGACAGAAGAAATAGTTCATCTTGTTTCCTATCAGTTCCTTCCCTCTAATGGAACACTACTTAGTAATCTTAATGGGGTATCTCTCAGGTTTCCTCAGCCCATTTCAGTGAGCCTTACACCCACACATGTCTAGCCTTATCAGCTCCTGAAGCACAAACAAACATAAATAAATCAGGTGGTAGCACAGATACTTTTATTATTATTTAAAGATGTTAATAGTATAAATAGTATTGTTTAGTTGTCTGCACTCCTTGTCTGGACTGGATGTTATCACTCAGATCTTGCCTGACCCTTCATAAAGGTCAAAGAGGGTGAAATTTTGTGTACAGATAATGAAGGTAATTTTTCCTCACAATAACTCCCACCACAATCTGCTTTTCTTCTAGGTGACACTGGAGGAGGGATAGGTACCTTCAAAAATAATACTTTAATGGTATTCAAACAGCTAACCCTGTGTGATTTATTGGGTTGGTTTCTGCAAAAATAAGAAGGAGTTTTGTTTGTTTATGGAATGTCTGAGTGCAAATGGAGATAGAAAAGCAAACTCTTAACATCTCACCTCATTACAAAATCAAGTTAAATTTCAAATGACAGAAACAAATTGTGCCAAATCATTTTTTTCCCCATTAGAAAACATACATTATTCCATTGAAGAGTGATGAGGGAGACAAGGTTTCACACTGATGGAAATTAAAATATCTTCTTACAATAATTATTGGTATTTCCTAGGTAATATTCTGTTCTAGAAAGATTCTTGTTCTTCTGCTTTTCAGCTCAGAACAAAATGAGTTTTGATACTGGGATAGTCCCCACAGGAAGGAAACAGTGTTTTTTCAGTCACTTCTGAAAATTACGTTTGTGAGAATGCAATACTGTTCATATTTCTGTGGGTGTCTCTGTAGAAATCTCTGCAGAATTTTTTTTACAGAGTAGTGACACGTTCTGTGATTATGCCTCTGTTTGTAATTAAGTGGTTACAGTATAGGCATATTACTGTTTTTCTAATGTCAGCAGCAGAAGCATCTTTGCCAAGAATTGAAAGTGTTTTACTTTAGCAATTTAAAAAAGTGCCATACATGACTCTGCATTCAGATTTTACATGTGCTCCAATCAGGCTGTTTGAGAGAGAGGAGAGTTACAAGATAAATTGTGGCTTCCCAGCAACCCATCTGATACCTGAAATTAGACAGCATGCAAGAGTTTGTGTTCAATTTGTCATGAATATGGGTATGATACAGGCAAGAATTCACGCCTTGTATAGGCCTCAGCAGAGGAAAAGCAGGCAACTTTTGTTTTTCTGAGCAGGCACCAAGTGTCAAGCTAGAGACAAGTGTGCTTGGGGCATGCCCTTCCCTATTTACAGGCTGCACTTGGTGTTCCCAGCTATTGCTCCTGCTGCTGTGAACCCACAGTACTTCACTTTCTGTCATTGTCACCCTGTCAGAGTGACTCCTGAAATGCTGCCTCTTCTGCTACCCTTGTGCTACTGTTCTTGCCAAGACAGCCAGAACGTGGCCAGTGAAAGAGGCAGAGCAGCGGCAAGTCTGAATTCAAGTGTTGGGACTGTGTGTGTGTAAAAAAAGGGGATATTTCTTTCTGCAGCAGAGGACAAGGAACAGACTAGTTAGCTACACAGAACTTCCTCAGGAAAAGGGGCCAAGAACACGTGTTATCATGCTCTCTGGGACTCAGCCTCCAGCCTCTATTTTTCAGGCTGGATCTCTGATCAAAGATATTGGGGCCTGCAGGGAAGTGGCAACATCATAGCTGTGAAATACAGTCTTAATGAGAGAACTTGAAGGCACTCCGCTGTACAGAAAAAAAACAACTCGAGCAATGGTTTACCTTTCCATCTAAACCAGAGTAAGATGTTTAGCAGCTTCTGAAGCCTTGCAAATTTAGCAGCAGCTTCTGGAAACAGTTCAGTTTGATGCTAAACAGAAGTAATAAAACTAGCATAGTTAAAAGGCAATAAATTCCTCCCTTAAGGTTATATTTAGATGGCACTTAGACCCATCAGATCTGGCTTGAAAGGACACCCAGGATTAAAGTGTATTTGTTGACTGAGTCACAAAAGGCAATCAGTAATAGAAGTCACTAGTAATAAAGAAATAGCATATTGCCATTTGGAATAATGATTTAAGTTGGACATGGATCAGGCTGAATGTCGTAATTTTAAGCATGGAAATGTCCATTTGGCTCGGGAACTTCTCTTCACAGATTTCATGGTAGTAGACACTAGAAGGCAGATGTTTCCAGGATCAGTAGTGTAAAGTGAACCCTATTAATTAATCAGTTTTATTGTACTTGATAAGTTTTAAACTACCCAAACATTTACATCCTAATACTCAGAAATATCTTCTTCCACACTGTTTAAGCAGTAGAGAGATTAGGAGCATAATAGTGGGTACAGACACCAGTCCTCACTCCTAGCAGGGACAGGTTTCTGTCAGCTTCCTACCTCTTCCTACCTCTGCCAGACTCTGGGACAGGCAGTGCTAAGTAATGCTGCAAACAGCAAAAATGCTGGAGGTATGCTGAGAAACCCTGGTTGACAAAGAGGGGCAATCCAGTATTTTACCACCTCTTGAGGGGGATACAAAACCTACATGTTCTTCTGTCCACCTCTGCCACAGCCACAGCTGTTTAATTTCCTTGGACACACACCTAGCTGGCCATATCTGTACACAGCTCTCTGGGTGTTGCCCAGACACAGCAAGCAGATTTTTGACTGAATAGGATCTCCATAAGGATCAACTCATGTATCAAGGGCATGAGGGGTAGGAATCCCAGACCATGGAGAGTAAGGTCTTAGAGCATGATTGGGTATTCTTCTATGCTCTCATTCTAGGAAGGTAGCTTTCATTTCTCCATACTTTCTAAGCAATCTTCCTTCTGTTTAATTTCCTTCAGCCTAGTCACAACACCTCTTGTAACTGCTTTTCTCAAGTCTCCAGCTACCAAGGTGGTAATATGTATACATAGACGCTTCTCCCACCAAATATTATGTGTGGGTATTACGTGAACCCCTACACCAATAAGTAAAATAAATAAAGTTACCAAGATACTGAAGTTACTAGTTCCCTGT
The DNA here is from genome assembly GCA_025920805.1 of Petroica traversi. Taxonomy (NCBI): domain Eukaryota; kingdom Metazoa; phylum Chordata; class Aves; order Passeriformes; family Petroicidae; genus Petroica; species Petroica traversi. Next base: position 4,018,073 of record JAHLSL010013749.1, read on the forward strand.
TGGGGCTGTTTAAAGACAGCTGTAGGGCACACAGAATCTGGTTATAAGAACTGTAATTCTTCACTCTCTACGAAGTGCAATAAAACCTGTATGTTAAGTATAAAATAATTAATTTCTTTTCTATTTCAGCGTCTCCAGCTTGAAATATCATTTTAATTCATATCAAACTGAATATAAACTGGACTTAAGAGAGAAGGGTGAGATATACTAAAATTAGGAGTTAAAACAAACACATTGACATCAACCCAAAATAAATAATTAATAATCCAGTGCCATTCTGGAATCTAATAAAGAAGTACACAAAGATAGAAGTATTTAGAAATTAAGGCTTATTGAAAAGGGAAAATTCATTTTGAGATAGGGAAAAAACAAAATTTTGAACTGTTCTAATTTTCATTTCTCAAAACCTGCAGCATTTTACTACATTCCATGTTAAGAATTTTATGGAAGTTTAGAAGTATAGAAATTTTACTAACAAATTTTTTTATAATTAATTTGTTGGTACAATTTTTATAAAGAAGGAAAATTTATAATTATAATAATTTCAAAATTTCATACAATAACAGAAACTTATTCAAAAGTATTTTCAGAGTCTGCAAATTTGGCTTAACATATTTTCTTTTAAGATAAATAAATTTGAAATAGAAGAGGCCAAAGAATAAAATAAAATCAGGGAGAGACCTTATATATATATAAAGGCAAAATGACATTTTTCAATTCATGGAGGAGGAGGTCAAACGCACATAGAGCAATTTAGAGAAAGTTAATCATCAGCTCAGATTTATTCTTTCAAATATCATTGAGAGCAGAAGAAAACTGAAAGCAACCAAATTCCAGAAAGGCCTTTGATCTATAATGATTTCTGGAATACTTCACTATGGTATCTCATCAAGGTGTGGAGTGTGGCTAGTTAAATGGATAGTAAGCACAGCAAGAAGTTGTATGGAGTATAAACATATTCTTAAAAATATATAAATTTCATATAAGCTACATATTTTTTACTTTTTATTAGCTACTGCCAAAGAGTATACAGGTTTTTTTTGCAAATAGGGAAATAACAATGTACTGTACTTCAGTGAAAATGCCATTTTCTTTCCTTTTATATATTTGGTTTGTTCAGATCTAAATAAAATTATCTTCTGACCTGAAGCAAGACATTTCACATGCTTTTTTCATCTATTTTTAATAAAGCAGTGAAATGTAAATCAAAAGAGAGAGATAGCCACCATTGCAGTGAATATGAGAGAAGAGAAAATGATAGTAGCGGGTTTTGGTGAAGAAGTTACTCTGGCTGCCATCTGAGGAGAAGGGAGGTGAGAAGAACCCACCAGTTAAACTCCACATGGTAGTTCTGTCTTCCTACATCCCACAACATACTGCCTTCATAGTGGGGGTGAAATTATGAGCTACTATTCCCTCCTACCTCCTGTAAATTTAGTGGTTTTGGACCTGCATGCATCATTCATATCCAAGTCTCAATTAAATTTTGCTGATACAGCCTAATCTCTTCTCATAAAGCCAAATGGCAGCTTTAGCCAAGGGTCATGTTGGGACTAAGAGGGCCAGCACTCCCAAGGACAATGGGGTAGGCCCTTCCTTCCCTGTATTAAGGTCTACAGTGGTGCACATTAGGGCCAATGGTGTGTACTTGGACCCTCAACATAGGGCTTGTGAAGGGCAAAAGTTAGCAGGAGAGGTTGAACATCCTTATCCAGAAGAAAGGGAGAGAAAAAAAAAAGTTTTCAAGGTTTCACAATTTCTTTAGTGTGAATTTGAGAACCCCAAACACTTGGGGTTTAATTTTTAAATTTAATCCAAAGATGATACAGGCAGGTCTGTCCAGCTTTGTCTCTCTTTTCTGGGAGCATTTGGAGAGACAACAGACATATCCAGAGTGTCACCACCTGTCACAGCTAGCAATTGCTTGGATAGCAGAAGGCAACTCATCCTCTCCAGCCCAGGTCTTTCCCCTCTGTGCCACACATGCTGAATACCACACTGTTGTTGTGCAAGGAAAAGCTCCCAGTGAGGCTGTCCCAGGAGATTTCAGAGTCTCTGAAGTCTCACCACAGCTTCTAGACAGTGCTTTGTTTGACCTGCAGGTAAGAAGAAAATGTTTGTTCTTGCAGAACAGATGTAATCCTGGATGGAAGAACAACATGGCCCCAGTGGGTATACCATTGAAGGAGATACCAATTGAAGAACATACCAATGAAGGAGAGTTCAGTACTGCCCAAAATGAAGCCCATGAGCATGCTGGAGGAGGGAATTGCCCTGTCTGGGCATTCAGCATCCAAAATAAAAGGTGGCACTTGGGGTCCATGTTTCCTTCTCTCAGAACCATGGTGGGTGGGGGGAGAGAGAAAGGGCAGTTGAGATCCCTGTGAAACAGCAGTGGATAGACAGAGCCACCTGGAAGCATGTCCACAAGCCATTTTGGGAGCAGGCTAGCTGCCAGTGCAGCACTTACCAAATACCTGAAATCAAAGGAAAAAGAACCCACACAAACGAACTAGCAGAGGACCTAATTGTAGTTTTCTAATACAAAAGCAGCAGAAAGGGTGAAGTCACACAGAGCTTGGAGAACCATTGCTCTTGTGCTCGGTGGCAAGCCCCCCTGTTTTCCTGTGCTCTCTCTGTGCCTATTTTTTTAAGAGCAGATGGGAAAGGCAGTGCAAGAAAGTCAATCTTCTCTCCCTCTCAATCATCTCCATTACTCTCTGTTGGAGTAATCTCTCAATCATCTCTTACTCTCAGTAAGGGGAACAGCAAGAGTTAATGAGATGTGTGTTTGTGTGTGTGTGTGTGGGTGTGGGTGTGTGTGGGTATGTGTGTGGAGTGTGGAGTGTGGAGTGTGGAGTGTGGGGAGGATGAAATTTAAATGAAATGTGGAAATAGAGGGGCACTGGCATAGCACACAATTCAAAAGTAACTTGTTTCACCAAAGGACTGATTGCAAGGTCCAGCCATGCTAACAATAGCTTTCCTTTAAGCCCACCTTTTAGTGGGGAGAAAAGGGGCAACCTGCTGCCCTCAGGGAGGGTGGGTGATGGAGGAGTGGGGGATGATGCTGGGGGCTGAGTAAAGAGAGGCAGAGAGGCAGGCAAGAAAAGGAGGGAGAGCAAAAGGGGAGGCAAAAAAAGAGAGTGCAAATCCAAATGTCGATTTGTAGACACAGTGAGGAGAGCCTGCTGGCTGACAGGCTGATTTATTGGATTCTTCCAGTTAATCACTGCCGGCCTGTGGCCAAACGGATCTCCAGCAAAGCTGAAAGGCAGCTGAGGGAAACAGGCTTATAAGCATAAAGCCGCATAATGGTGTTCAATGAAGTGTGAGACTTTTAGTTCAGTCTCAGTGAGCCGGCCGCATTGCCGGAATGTCAAAGAGGGATTGTGGGTGGAAAAATTATGGATTTAAACTGCTAGCTGTAAATGAGGTCAATATGTCTGGTTCATAAACAGTCCGAGGCTATTCCAAGAATGCAGTGAGGGGGAAAATTAGCGTGAAGCCAACACTGTAGACAAACCTCATTGAGATATAATTGCAGCTATAAATACAAGTGAAAAGCTTACTGAGTGCAATAAAATATAGACATGGTTTTTTATCTCTCTCCCCCCCCCATATTTCCTTCTTTCAATCTATGCATTTGTTAAGTGTTGTGCATCTATAATATTCCCCCCCCTCCTCCCTCTCCTTTTCCCTCTGACACCCAGTGTTGAAATTAATTGAGTGTTCTTGATCTCCCATTCCATTTTATTCAGGCAAGATTGGAAAAAATCAAAAGAGCACATCTAAAGCATTTTCTTCCCTTTTGCTTTTCTATTTGAATCAGGTTGAAATGTGTTAAAAAAAAAAAAAAAGACATTGCGACTTTTTTATATCTTAAAAAAATGCAGTAAAATGTCTTTTTAAACTAATACATCTGTTAGATCATTTGAATCTCAATTTAATGAGGTGACATCAAAGGCGAGTATTGGATCCTATGGAGAGTCTCTTTCACAAGATACCTGGTCTTTGCTCATGAAACATTGACTTTAAATTAATGTGATGTTTCAGATTTTCTTTTTTTTTCTTTGCCCTGTAGGTCTTTTATTACTGTATGGTGGGGGAAGGAAGCAGCACCAAAGGACAGGAGGACAGACACTGAGCAATATGCCTTACCCAGTTTAAAACTGATACAGTAATAAATTGAAGGCTAATGGCTGTGGTCAGGCTGTTTTTCCCCCTAAGCCAATTGATTTAAATGGCAGTAATTTGGCTAGCAAGGCTAGTCCTGTTTAAATTAAACCCATTAATATAATAGCACCAGTCTTGAATTAAATCCATCTGTAGCAGAGCCTCCACCGGTCAGTGGTTTAATAACTGTCCAGGGATGTCCTGAAAACACCCACATTCATACAAACACGAATAAGAGATTAAAACCAGGATCCAGAAAACCTCCTGTTTCACTAGGATGTAAGAAGCAGACATCTGTTATAGTCAGGGACAGGAAAACAACAAACCTTGATTCTTCTTCTAGAAGTACAATCTGCAATTTCTTTATGTATGTTTTCATGACCCCCCTGCCCCTCCCACTCCTTTTCCTCACTTGGCAATTACGTTCAAATTTGTTTGCCTGATGATCTGTACATGTGTTGACCGATGTAAAAAGTTTCAAAAAACACTATGTGGAGCAACAGGTTCAAAAAGGACATTGAAATGTATCTGAGGATTAGCATCCGATATAGAAAGCCTATTCTTGGCAGAGGCCTTCACAATGTGGTTAGGATTGATCTTTTGACTTCCTCTCCTATTGTTCTTGATTCCCATTGTGGCAGGCTGCTATGTATTATGAGGCAATTTCTTTCCTTACTTGAAGGACTATGCAGGATTTTCCTTGGACTTATTTAATGTCAAGGCTCGCCTGTGGGAACTAAAGGATGCAAGACTTCCATTTTAAAGAAAGCATCTTTGTGCTTCAGACTCACCTTTGTGAGATCAATAGCACCTTCAAAGTAGTTCTTCTTTTGAAAACCGCCTTATAGTTTCCCTCTTTAACGGGCAACTCCACTGTATCAGAAAGACTGCGTTTATTCTACATTGTGCTTGGCTATGTCCCACCGACTTACTTATGGCTGTTTTAAGTTTGATTCATCATTTTGGACATCTGTCAGCATCGGGTAAAGTTGTTTGCTTCACTGGATGGATATTAGTCATGAGACTTGCACATAATAAATATTACATTTTTGTCTGAATTTAGGTTTGCACTTTGCAGTGGAAGGAATGAATGCTGTTTAGGATTAAATAAAATCAGATATACTCTGTATAAAAAGAGGTTGTGTATATGGCTGAAGAATCCAGGTCTTATAATGCATGTCGGGTTTTTAATAATTTTCACAATTCCCTGCCTCAGCATCTCTGAACAGACAGCAAAAAAGAAAAGATTGTTTCATGACGGTCTGTGCCAAATGACCCTCCAGTAATTCTGCCCCAGAACCACATGCTCCTCTGAACTAAAATGAATGAACAACTCATCCTCAGCTTTTTCCTAGACAGTACTCATAAAGTTGCCTTAATTTGAGGTTGCCTGACATTTTCCATTACAAGTCTCTGCTTTCAGTTACTTACCACTTTATTTAACTGAATAGAAAATTTCTGTGTGTCTATGGACACTTATGGACAGTAAAAGATGGTGAGGTCAAGAGGTTTTTGCATTCAGGCTTTGCTGTATTTTTTGGGAGCATGAAGCCTTTTACTTTGTCCAAACTAAAAAAAGCTGTGGTAATACCATTAGTCATATTCTTAGGTCAGACAAGTTTTGCATATGTAAAGTGTTCAAAATATAGCACATGAAAAATACTGTGAGTAAGAGGGACAAATTTTTAATTGTTGGTCTGTCAGTAATCTCCTTGGCCATAACAGCGTGAATGCAAAGCCCTGATAATACTTGCAGAAAGCCCAGTTTAATATGCACTAATCAGAGACAGAATTGATTACCTTGGGTTCAGTCTTGAGCTAGCCCAAGCACAAAATTTCCTGTCTATTCAGAGTTTGTGCCGAGCAAACCTATATCTTTGAGAAACAGACCATGAGAACATAGCCTAAGACTATTACCTTAAAGAAGAAAGGACAATTAAATAAATTGAGCAAAAAGTAATTGAACTTAACATATAATCTTATCCTAGAATAATCACAGAAATAAATGCTTCCACAGAACTGTATGAGTGAACCATCATTCTACAATGCAGGACTCCCCACTCAGCTCAGAAGTCTTTCTATCCCACAGTAAAACAGTTACCAAAGAAATCACCCAAGTCAACATCTGGACATACAATTCCAGACCCATTTCCATTGGACAGTCAATGTGACTATTCAGTGCCTTAGAAAAAGGAATTGTATATAAGTGTAAGTTTGGAATCAAGAGCAACCACAACTGGCTGTAGCTTATATGCTTTGGCGGATACATTTTATGTCATCTGCTCTTAAGCTTCAGTAGCTAGATCAAGACTAAGAAACTGAGGGCTTAATAGCCCATTTGAACGCTGTCAGCAAGTAATATATAAATATATAAATAAAAATAAATATAAAAATATACATATACATATATATATATATATATATATATATACATATATATATATATATATATATATATATATATATATGTATACACACCAGAGGTATGTATTCCTGTAATAATTTAGGACAGAAAAGGCAGATGGCTTTTAAATGGAGCCAGGAAATACATCTGGTCCATGCCCATATGTTCTTGCTATGCTCCTCAGTTTTATTTAAGTTAATGTAAAAGTGCTGAAAATGATCAAATGATGACATTTTGCAGAAATTGATGATCATTCCATAATCAATCATTACCAAAGACACACAGTAGATCACACAAAATTTAGCGGAATTAGTGACTTTTTTCTGTTAAAGATACGTGATCTGGCAATATAAAGGAAAATGTGTAATTTTACTACTTACTGAGCTGTAATTTGTATCTTTTTTAAATGCCTCTGTATGTCATGCTTTCAGCAAATAAATAATATTATCTACAGGAGATGTGAATTATCCTACAGTAACGTAAGGCAAGACATTTTGTGACAGGCTTTTTCTGTAAAATTTGATTTTTAGTTTTTAAGTCTGTTTTGAGAGTGAGGGAAGAACAGTGATCTTCAGTGTTGGTAACGCGTTGCATGAAAAGAAAATGAAAATTACATCCAAACATTCTCTTCTCACACACATTTTGAAAATTTTCTATTGTTTTCTCAACTTTAGTGGATTTTGGTTTGAAAGCCTACGTGTCAAAAGTGGCCACAGTGATTTGAAAGAGTTTTTAGAAGAACACAAAAATATGTAATTCAAAAACATTTTAGTCAAACCATTGAAGACAGGGAAATTATTAAGCAATACACAGAAACATCCAGGGCAAAAAGATATAAATTAAACTCCTTTGTTTGAGCCCTTTCCCCTACTTGACTTTCCTAAATCTGAGACCAACAAGAATAATTATGTTGCTTAGAGAAATCTTATGTAAACAAAGGTACAGTAATTTTTCTTTGATTGAAAAAGTCCTCCTTTATTTCCCATTTTCCTGAAATCTGGGGCCCCAGTGCCTGCACCCATGGTAAGCAGAGCACTCAATACAACATTCCCACTTTCCATCTCATTTTACAAGACATCAATGAATGCTAATCAAAATACTGTTGTGAGCCCATTGATGTATTTTTGGGCATGCTTACCACCCACATAGCTTATCACAAGCTTGCCAAACACAAGACATCATAATATGCCCCAGTATTACACCAGTGGTTTAAGATGCCATTGAAAGCTGCAATATCTCTCCTTCTTTCAGCTGTAAGTGGTAGAGAATGTGCTAAAAATATTCACTCCCTCAAGTTTTGGTGCAGAATCTTCCTCAGTTGATGGATGTTTTCATAGTTTATGGAAGTCCATGAAAAGCTTTGGAATAAAATTTTGACCAAAAATTGCTAAAACGACACTTTTACAGAAAACTGTACTGCAGCATTTTTAAGACTATCCTATTAAATATCTGTTATGTTCATGAATCCTGAATGAGTTTACTATTCTATAGAGAAGTTAAAAACAAGACAGCAACTCACCTCGATAACTCAATTGTAATTCCCATAGACTCTTCTCTTTAAAGTGAATTTAGTACACATGAAATGTACTGGATTGACAGGAAACAAGAACAAGGAACAGCTTTATTTCTATGCAATGAGTGTGGTTCTGCTATTAAAAAGTCCCCTGTCACACAGAGTTTTAACTCACAAGAAATTACCAAATGAGGAAATGATGAATTCCTTCAAATGCTAGCCAGTATTATATTTACCAAAAAAAAAAAAATAGAGATGGGGGGGGAACCCAAAAAACTATTCACGATGCTATTGTCATTTTGCTTTCAATTTATCAGTGATTGTGTCATGAAATGAAGCAATATAAATGATAATAATATGTTGTTATGACTCTGTGTGTCATTTGCATTATGTGACATTCCAAATTTTTCAATTTGAGTGTTTAGAATAGAAATGGTTGCCTTTGTTCCTGTATTGGCAACTACCTGCTGGATGAGTTCCCTGTAAAAATACATCTTTTGGTCTATCTTCTGTTAAAATTATTAATTCATTCACCACAATTGATGACCTCAGGCCTATATAATTTTGGGTATATAGCCAGACTTTAAGACCTTTACATGAACATACTGTGTAGTCCATGTGTACCTGAAAGTCCACAGATGAGCCAGTACTATACACATTAATATATTCTACATTGAATATATTCATAAATATGGGGGTTATGATGGCAGGAAGGACAGCATACTTCATTTTCATGAGTTAGGAATGACTGCATAACTCATAGGTGGCAGAGCAAAGCAAAGCCACTAATGGATTCTGTACGGTCATCCCTACTGGATAAAAATGACATTCCATTACACTGTCCACCATCACATATTATATTTATACCATATCAGAGACTTATGTCTACAGGGTAACTAAACTTTTCGTTACCCTTTGCTGAAGAAATTAATATCATTGAAGAAATATAAAGACATATTGCTGGGTTTTATTTCCCGCTGGCAGCATCTAAATATGTATTTCATACAAGTAAACACACACATACGCCCCCATTAATAATGTGGTGTTTTTCCTAGCCCATTTCTGAGAGCTACTGCAATGAGTTCATCTGTCCCCTGGATATGATGGAATTCCTACTCCTTAGATTTATACATCTGGGGCTTTACATTTTTTCAGTCTCTGAATGTGATTCTGGAATTGTTGTGGTGTAGGAATAACTCCCTAAAAAACAACATATGCAAGCAGCTTACAGTGAAACAGAGTTAGGCCTTTGTTGCTGATTTAGCTGTAGAGGCATAGTTGCACCTTTGTCACCTAAATGACAGCAGTAATTATCACAACAATTAAGCCAAGTCTGAGACCCTTATGTCATTTAGAAGTAGGTCTGTGTTATTGCTGGATAGAAATCATCATGAATACAGTAGCAATCAAAGCAAATTAAAAAAAATCTCTAGGTGATGTTTTTGGACTACAGTATGAAATAAATTTTATATAGGAAAATAACTGCATATACAAGAAAAAAATTAAACTTCATCACTATAAAGCTCTACCCTCAGTGCTCTTCTGCTGTTGTCCTTCCAAATTGTTTGTCCTACCACCCATATCAGCAACAAAGCAAAAACAGAACCTCAGTTTCCATTTCTAAACCTACATACCAATCTCATCTTATTCTGACAACCTAAATTTTCTACCTTAAAAAAAAATATGCTTAGCCTCCATTAGTAAGCATTCCGAAAGACACTAGTAAGCATTCCAAAAGAGTCATTAAGTTGGCTGAGTAGTTTTAGAGAATCAGGGTATTATATAAAACAAGTTTTTTTCCAATTTTTATACTTGTAAAGGAACTTAATGATAAATAAACAGGTGGGACAAAAGTTCAAGTTCTGTTCAAATAATTCAAACAGCAGCTTTTACCAAGTCACTTTTTCTTTTTTTTTTTCTTTTTTTTTAAACATGAGCAGGAAAGTAAAGAATCTAGATCTCTGAAACATCATTTTCCACACTGTCTTCAAAATTTTTTCAAGTTAAAGGCTTATATTAAACTTGGAGGTATAAGTGTTTGTAACCAAACAGAGCATAAAAGTCACAGAACTGGACAGTATGGTACATATAGGATTCATGCCAGGCTTTTGAAGTCTTACCAGGAAAGGGTATCTCACAGTAACTAACACATCATCACTTTCATATTGGATAATTACTCTGATGAAACAACTATTAAATTGCTGCCTGTTTTTATGGACAGGATGCTCTCCAGGACTCTGAAACACAGCTATACAGCTCTTTTAGTTAGTCACCTTATTTATCTTCCGTTCATAAAATAAGGTGCCCACAACTATATTGTCTTCTGTGGGTTGTCTCAGTATTAATTTGCATGAACATAAAAGAGAACAAAACTTTTTTTCTCTACAGATAACTTTTGTACAATATGGAGAACATTTTAACTTGCACAGGGGAATAAAACAGCATTTAACCTGGATAATAATTGGCTCACCAACATGAGAAGACACAGAATACTGCTGTGAATTTTTAAGGTTTTTTGCATAAATGTGTCAACATATATAATCCCATATGCCACTCAGGAAAGAATTGTTCTTTGCAATTTGTCACCTCTTTTATACTAAAAAAACCCCAACCAAAAAAAAAAAGTATAACGCCCAGAAGTATGTAGGAAGTATTATCTTCTGCTGAACAATGTTCTGAGATCTGATGCCTCATTTTATAGCAAGACTTTTGGAGGCAATATTGAAATTATGTTGCAACTACACAAGTTTAAGTGGCAGCATTTGCCTCAATTCTATAGAGGTTCAGTGACACAGACAGCTCGGTTCTCTGGCTTGTCTAACAGAGACAAAAAATAACTTTCAGTATTCCAGAATATTAATGTGGGGAAATGAAGCTTGGCATAAAAAAAATTATCCTTAATCCTTCTTCTTCTTGACCTTACTTCTTTTTTCTCTTTTCTTCTTTTCTGTCAAGAAGTGATTTGGTTTGCAGAAATAGACTGGTTTAATAAAAGTGGTCTTCTTCCTTCTACTAAAAGTTTACCTGCGAGAGCCCCGAACATAATAAAATCAGATTATGAAGGCAATCATATTTACTTGTAATAAATCAAATCTTGCAGACATCAGTTAAGTCTCCTTTTCTGCACTGGGACAATATCGTGCATGCATACATCAATACCTGAGGTGTCAGAAATATATTTCATAAGTTCAGAAAAATTGCATACACTCTTGCAGCACCATTGTAAGTAGTGAATTCGTAATGTGAACATTATGATGTATAAAGTGGCTTTGTTCCTACATTTAATAAGCATCACATGTCAAGCACACAAACATAATGGAATTTGCTGGTGATTTACCATTAGATGTACTATATTGTTTCCAGGAAGAGAAGTTTCCCACACTTTATCAACAGTACCCAATTTTAAGAAGCTATCTTCTTTCCTCTGAAGGAAGAGGATTCTTTAGATTAGTGAAATAAAATAAAATCCCAGCCAGCTGGTATACTCTATTAAGTTGAATGAAGTCAGTGCAAGACATTTCCAGTTGCAGACAAAGCGTTTTCTTCAGGATATCCCTGCAGAATACATGCCTTTATAGTTCTAATTTTGGTATAGGCTAGGATCCTTGAGAAGGTCTTACCTAGGATATACTCTGCCAGTCCAGTATAAGAGCTGTGGTATAACACTCATGCCGAGATAGTTTCTGGTGTTTTCTCACATTGGAAATAAATTGACACTTCACAGATATTTTCAGTCCAAATAATAGAGTAGCATAACACCTTTCCCCCCCACTTTTTTTTTTTTTTTCAGATATTGATAAAATGAGAAGACTTGGACCCTAAACCTCTGTTGATATATATTTTTACTGTGCACTTCAGTACTGCCTGTTTTACTAAGTGTCCTGGTTCTGGCCAGGCCAGCCCAGGGACGGGGACAGGGTTAATTTTTGCAGTAGTCTGGAGCAGGCATGGCCAGGACCTGGAGGTTATTCTATACCATTTCATGTCATTTTCCATGAATTTGGTGAGGGATCCCTTCAAGTCCATGAAGTATGGCAGAGGGAACAGTCAGATAGCACCAATTCCCTCCATTGTTGATATTTTAATTGCTATTGTTAAATTTCTTATTTCTGTGCTGTTTTCCAACAAATTGTTCTTATCTCAGCTGTGATCCCTACCCTTCATGCCTCCCATTCTCCTCTCTATCCTGCTGCTGGGGGATGTAGATGGGGGAGTGAGTAGATCATGATTTTGGCTGTTTAATTGAGAACACTAAATTTGGGCATATCTTCCCTAAGCCATGACAGAAGGCAAATTGCAATATTTCAATATCAAGCTGACAGATATCTTCAATAATGGACTACAGAAACAACTTTCCTTGAACTGCAAAGTAAAAGGTCTTTAACATGTACACACACAATAAAAACCCCAAACCAAACCAAAATAAACCAAATAAACAAAATAAACCAAACCAAAACAACAACAAAAACCAAATAAACAACAAACAAAAAATCAAACAAAAAAACTCTGTAGACCTTAATCCTACCAGATGACCTGCACCCTAATATTTACTAAGACAAAAGAAGACTGTAAACAGTTGAAACCTAAAGTTTTGCTGGGTTTATAATGGGAATAAAGAAGCAGTGTGCTGTTTTCCTCTTTGGAAATGCTGTTTTGCCTTTTCTTAATAAAACCATTCATAGTTTTATAAGGTTTATTCAGTGTTGCGTCTGAAGCAAGTTTACTATGTAGTGTTTGTGTGTTTCCCAGCAGAGCTTATAAGATCAAATTTAATCAGCAGAGTTCTCATTCTGTTTTTGTTTCCCCTCTCCATTTGAAATTGCCTGAGAATATGTACAGCTCTGTTCTCTAATTATATGTACGTATGTATGTATGTATGTATGTATGTATATATGTATGTATATATGTATATATATATGCATAGGTTTTTTCACTGAGCAATATTGAAGCAATCCATTATTTAAAGGAATTGTTAAAGTTTATTCCTAGAATGACACCATCTCTAAACCCCTCTAGTTTAAGCCAGGTCACAGGTATTTGTTTAAGGTAACATCTGTCAGTATATATTCCTTGTCCACTGCTATGCAGTCTTTTGAAGCTACCATTCCTTTTCCAGTCTCCCCTTAGCTGCCCCAACACAATATTTGCACAGTGTGGTATAAGGGAAGAACACATGATTTCAGATGACCTTGAGAAATTTCTGAGATTTTTGCTGGTCATTTCCTCAGCTACATATATTATTCTGAAATAAATAAGACAGGGAAGAAAAGGAGTGCTACCTAAATTGTACTTGCCACTGACAGGAGGGCCCAGGAAACCTCTCACCACGTGTAAACTTCACTATCTGAACCAGGCAAACATGAAAGAACATGCCACTGTGGTACCTACAGTCCTCTTTTTTGTGGTGAGTTTGGGTACAATGCAAGAAGAGACAAAACACATGAAAATATCCCAGCTCCTGTTTCGAGGCACACAGCAGATCACATCCTTAGCACTTTAAAAAGGAAAAAAAACTGTAGGAAAATAAAATAAAATGTTATGAAAATAAAGCCTTTAATATTTTTTCAGGTCTACTTTTCTTAGTGCATAAGCACTAATAAATTTCACAGCACTCCTGTGAAGAATTATATCACTAGAAATATATACAGCATTTTAGGCAAAATTTAGGGGGTTTGATAAAAGTTCAGATTTCAAAACGATGCCTTTTTCCTGGCCTTAGCAAAAACAAGGCTAGACACAGTTAGAGGGTTGGGGGTTGTTTACCTCAATATTTTAATAGGATCCTGTTGGATGCATCACTTCACCCAGGTGACCGTGTTGCAATGTACACACCCCATCAATCACACACACAAGTTATAGACCTTATATCAGCATATTTAACAAGGGGGCCCAATAATGGGGCTGGGGTGAGCTAACCTCTAGTTTACAGATTTTGTCCTATTAGGGGACCTTGGCATTTCAAGATAGTAGAATTTTTGGTCTCCCTGGCTCTGCAGCTCTGGGGTGTTCAGTCTCAGGGCCTGCAGGACACCTACGGGACACTGAGAACCAGACTAAGTAAATGGACCTACTAGTATGAATGCTAATACTTGTGGATACATAGGACTGTGTAAAAAGTATATAAAAGAAAAAGCAAAAATCATTTCAGCCTCAAAAAGACAAACAATTCCACTGAGAGACATCAAAAAATTAACTCCATTAGTTCTTAAAAACCTTGCATTTTTATTTTTGCCTTACTAAGAGTGATGTAAGCAGTATTTATAAAAACACCAAAACTTTCAAATTCTAATTATTGTTTTAGTATTTAATTCAAATTTATAGGGCTATTTAAATCTTAAAAACCTAGGTGAAACATCCAAAGGAGAGTTTTCAGATCTTTTTGATCTACAAGTCTTTAACTTGTTGGAAATATTATTTAATTACAGATCATGGAATATTCTGAGCTGAAAGGGACCCAAAGAAACAACAAGTGCAACTCATATGTGAAAGGCCCTTAAGGGGATTGAACCCATGGCCTGGGTGTTAGTACTATGTTCTAACCAACTGAGCTACAGTACTAAAGATGTTGTTATTATTACCACATCCACATGGATTTTACAAATGAAAAATCAATATTCATGGAGAACAGAGCCAAAATTATTGAAGTATCTAACAGTATGGTGTAATCAACTTGAAATAGAGCTTTTTCAAAATTATGGTTCCATTAATTTCAGTTGCAGATGCGAGGCTCAATATTTCTAGGAGTCAAGATCTAGAAATCTTAAATTAATATCAGAAAATGAGGAAGATAAACTCAATGAAAGCATTGGAGTAACTGTGATTCAATATTTTTATCCAAGATCAAATACAAACTAAAAGAAATGTAAAGAGACCCTTCCCTTCCCGAAACCTTCCCTTCCCTTCCCTTCCCTTCCCTTCCC